>JASZXT010000238.1:0-36382 GCA_035521555.1 Lecanoromycetidae sp. Uapishka_2
GTGGAGAGCTAGGTGTTTGTGAGTGGGTGAGCTTTGTAGTGCGTTGTTGGCTATGGATAGAATTATTGGCTAGCTGCAGAGATGGATTGTAAGAGCTAGAATGATCAGAGTAAATTGGGTATCTAATAAGCTTTTGTGATAATCACCTTTCATATGGCCATGCATTCATGTCATCAGCCATGCAGTCCTGTATCTTTCCACAATACTCCGGTACCGTGAGATGTCAGTATTTCAAGTCAAAAGGCTACCCCAATCAGGCACACACTTATACCCCGCCTGCGTCTGCCCCATAGTCCACCCCTTCCGACCAACATCAACCTTCTCCTCCCACCGATTATCATCTTCCTTCTCTACCTTGACCATCTCACTGGCATAGTCAGTGATCATTAACTCTTGATTCACGTTTTCTCCGCCGCCGCTTTTGCTGACATCGAGACTCATACCGCCCCAGTAAGCACGCATTTGACCCCTGGCATGGATATCGAGGACGCCAACGTGGCCGCCAGGGTAATTGAAACCGCCGGCAATGTAAGCATTGGGAATGGCATTATCGTTGGCTAAGGCGTCACGATCGGGTTTCGTGTCGGGTTCTTCTTTGACGTTGAAAGGGTTGGATGAGCCTCCAGCTTTTGGGCCTTCGTTTGTGATAGCTTTGGCCTTCTTCTTTTCGTCGGCTTTAATTTTCTCTTCTGCCTTGAACGTCACGACTTTCTTGGACGAATCTCTTAAACTGGGTATGATTGGAGGGAGCTGGAAGATGTAGGTAAATCTTGCCTCTGCATCATCTTGGAATGGGGACTCGTGGCCATTGTCCATCTTTTTCTCGTCACTGTCATCAAGAAGCTTGACAGCAGCTGTGGGCTTGGAGGTGGGTGCTGGAACCTCGCCGTCCTCTTCAGAAGTCCAGATTTCACGGAGCTCTTCAAGGAGCTTGTCACGTTGCTCGTTTGTGAGGTTCTCACGGCGTGTGTAGCGACCTAGGCTTGGATGTACCCCAACAGGCTGGGTTGATGCCTCCCTTTCCGATACTTCTCCATTCCTTTCGGCATCTTCGATCATTCTCAGGGTCTCTTTGACTTTCGGTGTTGGCACTTGTATTGCTGTATGTAATGGTACGCCACTCTCCTCGTCAAGGTCCATCGTCTCGGGGTCTTTATTGGGCATGGGTGTCTCGGTGTCAACGACCATAGCGTTGCTATCCTCTTTTGGTCGCTCTGGGTCTACCACCACAGCATCATAATCGTCTCTAGGTTCTTCCTTGATTTTAATGAACCTTCCCTTGTCATCTTCGTCTTCATATACCCCTTTCCATATGCGTTCATTCTTGAGGAACTCGACCTCCCTAGGCCTTCGTCTACTTCTAACTTTTGGTGTTGTGATTGCCTCCGCTTCATCCTCGGATATGAACAAACTTCCACCGGCTTCAGCACGCTCTTTTGCTCGTCGTCGGAGCTCAGCCGACCTGAGAGAGCTAGCATCAGTATTTACCCCTACGGCTCGCTCCACATGCTCCTGCCTCTGTATTCTGACTGGCCTGAGAGAGTTATTTAGCACATGCAGTGTTCTCTGTCGTTGTTTGCCTTTCGAGATCTCCGATCGCACGGGTACATCGTCGTCTGAATCCTCTGACGAAGTCACCAGATTTATTCTTTCAATATCCACCTTCTTCCCTCCCTCTGAATCAAATTCGCCCTCAGACGAGACGTAGGTGGGCGCTTGATCCTCTTTTTTGACTTTCGTCTTCTTTGGTTGTAATCTTGACGTGGATGAGCTCATTGTCACATTTCCGTCTTTATCCTTTTCTGACTTGACTGCAGCTTCTTTCTTTACGCGCCTGCTAGGATTCGTGGGGGCGGGCTCCGAAGGCTCCTCGATCCCCAGGCGAGCATCCCCAACACCCGCGATAATACCACGTCCGGCTTGTTCTCCCCTTCCTCCTGGGACAAGTCTACCACCGTCCCCACCAGTACCTCTATAACCTCCCCTTACACGTGCTCTCGTACTCCTGTCTTGTATCGTTGCACCACCAAGATGTCCACTGGCCTCATGGCTAAGGTTGAATCTCTCACTCTTCCACCTATTTGAATCACCAACTCCTCCACGACCGCCGTGCCCTCTTCCACGATATCCACTTCGATCATGCCCACGCTCCGCTGCCAATTTCGCTGCCTGCCGCTCAGCTTCAGCTCTCTCAACAGCCTCTCGCTCTTCTTTACTACGTCGGATGAAAGACTTCGGTTTGAATTTAAGAGCTGGCCGACTGTCTGAGACTTCCCCTGTGACAGGATATGGAAGACTCCGTGGTAGAACCGAGGTCAGACGTTGTACCGAACGCCTTGGCCGGGAGGAGTCGGCGACTACAGTAGGTGCCGATGAAGGTATGTCCTCTGAGGGACGCTCTGTAGGCACTCCATCATTTACCGACTCTATAGATCTCGTAATTCCAATACTCTGGGAATCTGCTTCCATGGAAAGCCCTGGTCCATCATTGTCCTCGGCCACCAACTCTTTTGGCGAGGGCGCGTTCACAGCTTCGGTTGACTCTTGCTCGCCTGACACGTCTTGATTGTTGCGCACCGACTGTCTCTTACGCGGCTGACCTTTTGGAGGCATTTAGTACGCGTTTTGTATTGTCCGGTGTTCATTTAGGCCTTTCGAAAAATGAGTCTTCAGTGATGAGGCATTGAGTTGTGATTGGATGGAGATTCCACGGCCATATCGTGCGGGAGCGACAACGGCGCTTATCGCTATTGATAAATTTAGGGCTGCTCCCGCTGTCACCCGTGCGCCCCGTTTTGAGCTTATTTGGACGTCTAATGTATCCCGGAGATCTTCCGATACATAACCCTCATTCATAAGAATGTACGAGTTTGTTTTGCTGCTGCTCACAAAGATAAGATCGCTATTTAGGTGCAGTAGAAAGTTCGTATACAGTCATCTCGCTATTCAGTCCTTTGACATGCGCCAGTCTCGATATCATTTTAGCCTCTCCTATCTTCCCTATGGGTGCCTTCACCCGCTTTCATGATTACGCTGCGTCCATACACAACGTCATGGACAAGGAAAATTAGCTTTCAATCGCCAGAGAGAGAGAGAGAAAGTGCAACAAGAAGAAGCAGATGGTTTTGTAGGTACAGACTTATGTGGTCTCGAAATATATCGGCGGCTATCCAACAAGCGACCCACGTATTGGAGAGAGTGCGTATGTGATAACGCCAGTAGTTGACGGACGGATGGTGTTCCCGCTAAGGCCGGCAATTGAAGAATGGAAGAACGAGAAGCACCATCTGGACCGATATTCGCTGTAGACGACGATGGAAAGAGTAAAGGTAGTGGTAGTGAGATGGATTGGGGACGGGAGCCACAAAACTGTCTGAGGAGCTGGATTGAAGATGACCGGGTTGTGACAATAGCTTTTATGTTATGTATACCATGAAGTAGACATTGATATTGCCAGATCTACTCGCTGTAAGACCGAGATTGAAGTATTAGTGGATAATTGATCGGTGGATGTCCAAATCGAAACCAAAGGAAGCGAAAACTCTAGCGTTTTCTCTTCTTGCTCTTTTCCTGGCCAGCAGACATAGCGTCTAATATGGTCCCTGCCTCCTCAGTCTCGTCAGCTTGTGCATAGGCCTGAGCGTTATTCTTTACAGCCACACCCATGTGTCGCCCAAAGCGGCCCCTACGCCCGTTACCCTCATCCTCGCTAATGCACTGGTCAGCATCAAGGCCGGCATCTTTGCATCGTTGGCAAGGACGTTGACGGTCACATCCTTTCTTGCTCTTCCTGCATCGTTGGCAGCGTGGCTTGGAGGAAAGGTCTTCTTCGCCTTGGTGCTGGAAATTGACGTTGGATACAGATGACGTCTTGCGAGACTGGGTAGGCAAAGAAGCTGGAGTCGGTGCGACTCTAGAAGCCATTGACAGTGAAGACGACTTGACCTTCTTAGCGTTTGCAGAAGATTTAGACTTCGATACCTTGGATGTGTTTCTAGAGGAGCTGATGCTGCTGGCTTTGGACACTGTGCGTTGCTTTGAGCCAGTCACTTTTGACTTAACACCTTGGCCAAATTCGTCGACCATGTCGTCTGGGTCACTCTTGAAGACTCCGTCCCTTTTCCCATCATATGTATACTCCCCATCAACATCATCGCCGCTGGGATCGGAGCCGTCCATACTGAGGAGGCCATCATGAAGGTTCTTGCGGTGCTTTTTGAAGGTTGATGTTTGGAACACAGGGCTGGCCTCAAGCTTTGTACGAGCTTGGGTCACAGGTAGCGAGAGTTCTGCGTTTTCATCGTCCTCATTATCACTATCACTCGTTGCTGAAGACGCGAAGTCAGCACGGCCACTGAGTGCGTCATCCAAGGTCGATGCTGAAGTGCGCCCATGCGAGAAGTTTGATGCATCGCCAAGTCGCATCAATTGCAGAGCGACGTCCTCGTCAGAGATGCAACTGGCAATTGTAGGATCGGGTGTAGGGAGAATGCCAAAACCCTGCACTCTCGGCACTTTGCCAGCGGACGAGTGTGTCGAAAGGCTTGGTGCAACGACCCGGTCGCGGAGGCGACGCCCATTTTGAACTGCTGGCACAGCTGTGACCGGCGTCCTACTCTGTGGTACAATGCCGTATGTGTGCTCCCCAAATCCATAGCCCTGTGGCGATTGAAGAGGTTGGCTGTATGTAAAGGTACGTTGGGATGGGCGAGCGAATGGAGAAGGGTTATCTTGACCATTGGATCGTCTTTGAGGAGAAATAGAGGAGATGGAGTTCGCTGCTGGCACTTGAGGTGGTACGAAAAGGGGTAATTCCTAGGTATTCAAAGATTAGTATAGTGGAGATCTTTGAAAATCTCCGGAGACTTACAGAACTCTCGAATTTGGCCTTCTTCCTTCGATTACCCTCAAGAACATTGTCGAGGCTGATATCAGCGTTGACCACTTGTTCGCTTCTGGCCTTACGGGAGCCAGTCACTGAGCCGTCTTCACCCTCGCTGCTGCTGTAACTTTTCGCCGCGTCCCCATTAAGTTCAGTATGGTGCCCTTGGAAACTGTCTTCACTCATTAGGGTGGAGCGAGAACGAGCTTTTTGCGCTGATATACTACGGCGGCTTTTGCCCGGACGAGGGGATGCACTCTTTTTCCGGGCGACACGTGATGCAGGTCGAGATACAGGCTCTCCATAGTTGAGTATCTGGGCAGGTTGAGGAGGAAGCATCTGCAAGCCTTCGTCCAGTGACCTGTGAGCACGGACAGGAGAACCTGCTTGAAGAGAGATCTGATTTTGAGACTGCCATGCTTGCGAGAAGTCAGACACAACTCGGACATAGACAGTCATAAGGTCATCAAGATTCTCATATCTTGGAATGAGAATGTTGCCCTGGGCATCCTCAAAGCTTACGCTTTGTGTAGCGCCTCCGTATAGGCCATAGAAATTCTTTACAGTGGTGATGATTGAGTCGGTGGTGTCGTGGGGATGAATGAGCACCCTCATTGGCAACCGTGCTTTTTGGTTGTTGCCACTGTCAAGGGGGAGCTCGAAGGAAATACTTTTTGGATTGCTAGACCCAGGGGACTGACTGTAGCCTGTAGAGCCATTTGCGATACCATGGCCGTATGGTTGTATGTGTAGAGGAGCATACTGTTGAGTCTCGTTATGAGATATAGCCGAATGACGTGTCGGATATTGATGGACTCTGTGGGGCTCTTGCTGCAAGGATTCAACAGCGTGTTGAGTGCGAGACATTGTTGGTGGATCATGAGACAGAAGATTGGCCAAATCCATGATAGCGAACACACGAAGTGTGGGCCTCGTCCGCACTTGAGGTGGGATAGATCGCAATCAGAGCCTCTATTTTATATGGACGAGGTTCTCTGTCTTGACAAGGTAGACAGTATGAGGTGCCAAACAGGCGTTTTCTTCTAATACAAAGGAGTGGCCTAAAGACAGCAAGTATTAGTCTTGATTCTCAAAGAAAGAGTAGCAATAGTTGACGGCATAGCGGATAGCTGAAGCCTTTTCTTTGATTTGGGCATCGTTCGTAGAGATGGCTTAGAAGCCAATTCATGCTTGTAATTCAAGGGATGAAGCGCACGGAGGGAGAAGCATCATATGATAAGGTATTACGGATCGCATTGATATGTAGTGTAGAACAAACTTACTGAGAGCCTTGGGGAGGGGATTGGGATGGCTGTTGAGACAGATCTTCTCAAAGGTGCTTTGGTTGGCTTGCGGCTTCAGCGCAGCGCCAGCGTCAACAGTTCACAGTAGTGACAGATGATGCAGAAGACGTCGCGAAGAGGACAAGACGCTCTGGTGACGAATTTATGGACCTAAGGATGGCATTGCAAATCCTGGAAACATGAAAGGCCGGGTTGATGCTGTGGAGGGGGTGTGATTGAGGGAAAGAGAAGATGATCGAGAGGGAAGCGAAGGCTTTCACCAACCCTAGCATATCTAACGCTTCACATATTTATGCAATAGGCATAAGCTCTACAGTCTACACAATCAAGTCGGCGCATAACTCGTGCTAATGAACGCATCGGAATCGCTGTCTCTATAATTGCAAAGGAGGCATTGTTCGCTCCGTTACATCCATTGGAATCTGAGCGGTATCGCATCGCCCTCTATCTACAGAGGCACGGCCTCTACAAGATGAGGACCCTAGAAGAGAAGGTTTATGGAATGATTGGCTGAAACGTTTCTTACTGCAGGCTGTTGACCTGGATAAGACCTAAAAGCCTAGGCGGATCCCCCAAGTCTCAGGACGGTGGTGCAGCATGCAATCGAGCCACTTTCTTGCCGAGCGGGTTATATACCAATTGACGAGACCAACTGAAGCAATCGGAAGTGTGGATTGCATATACTGCGATCAATACGAGGCAAATGTCTGCGTAGGGTTTGTTCAGGTAAAGAGGATTCAGCAGTGTTCAAAAGGTACGTCGGCCTTGGCTCTCAGACAGTTGAGTTTGTGGTCTCGTTGGTCAGCCTCCACCCCGCCCAAGACGGCGCATGCATTCCTCTGATTATCCATCATACACCACGCCCGGCGCGGCCTCTAGAAAAGACCGTCAGCATGTCTACGCCGCAATCCCACCTGGAGCTCTCGTAGCAAGAGCCCTCAAGCAGGTAAATTCCAGGGATGTGTAATGATGCTTCAGGTGCGTATGAGCACGCCACTGTGCCCAAGGGCGAAAACAGCAAACATACTAGAGTCAAATGCGCGCAATGATAGGCCTATGGATCCACACGTATCGCTTGTGGTGCTTGCTTGATCACCTGGATGCGAGGGGTCTACGCCATTTAAGCATGCCAAACATTGTCGACTACGCTAACGGCCCACTTCCTCCGCTACCATTTGAATCGAACGGTTCCGGTGCCTAGAACTAAGGTAGGCTTCTCCCCACTTTCGCTCAGGCCTTTGCGCCGACAACGACATCGACATTACATCTTCAGGGATGCATTGAGGTGTTGAAATTTCCAGTCTCAGGTGCATGTAGTGATACATTCTGTGTTTCTAGAGATCGCGCAATTGTGGCCATTATTCGTCTTGGTGACAAAATTGGAGCAGAATGAAAGGACTGCGATGAAGTTGCAGTATGAAGCTCTTGAACCACAGGTACTATAATTGCGGTGTCACTACGAGTAAGTATATATCCGAGACCAAGGAAGTTTCGAGCTTTCCGTGGGCTGTGCAGTTTACTGGTCCGTCGAGGTTTGGCCTCCAGGGAACAGGGCGGCTCCAACCCCCAATCGGCATTTGCGCAATAGAAGGACCATCCCCACCGCCAGCGCTGCTTTTCTTCAGTCTCAGATCGCCATGTGATCGGGTTTACTTTGTTCACAATGTGTGCAATAGAGTGTTCGAATTCTTTTAGAACAATACATACGCTCATTGGGATGATCACGTGACCTCGCGTCTTCATACTTATCGCGCGAAAGACGTGCCCTTTGTTCAATTCTCATCTTTTTGGGCTCGAAACAAGCAGTAGCACGATCAAAAAGCTCCCATACGGATCGCATAACTCAATTACATCGACTGTAGATTTTTAAAGACTGTCAGCACCACACGCGTTCTTTGCGACAGCTTGACGCTCAAATGGTTGATGTCTGGATCTCGCGTCGTGAATGAGTGATCGTGGATGACATAATCAGCCGAGGCAGTACCAAAGTAAATATTTGGCATTGGCTCCCTAGGCGACGAATTTAAGCTTTTCTTGGCATCGGGGCAGGGGTGTCCGCCAACTCGAAGCAGGTTTGTTTACTAAATTACTGCAGACAGCACATCTAAACGACATCATTAAATCTAAGCTCAAGGCGTCGCCTCGAGTTTATTGCCTGTTCTTTGTCGCATCAAAGGTGTGGGATTAGGTCTTTCCCGATGTAACAATGCTGACTGGACTTAGGTATCTGGCAAGGCACGCGAGAAAGGGCATAGAACGTGCCTGGTTTGCCTGACAGCTCTGCAAGAACACCGGAACGCGTTGCTACGCAATGGACGCAAAGGTAAGCTCTACTGCATTGTCAAAGTCCTCAAGAAGACAGCGATCACAGTTCAGTGATGGTCAATAGCCAGTGCTAAGTCTGGATGTCTTGAGAATTCTACTTTGGAGCAATCATCTTGCGAAAGAGTTCTAGTAGCATGTGTGCTTTGATTTATTGCCATTAGAAGAAATCATTGCTGACATGTCGCTCGAACAACAGCCTCAGAGACCGACGCGGACTCTCCGCGTCTATGGAGACGAAAATATCCTGCCTACCACCGCTGCCCAGAAAACTCTCCATCAACGTAACAAATCTAGTCCGTCTTTGTCAACGACACTACAAGCTGGCGGTCTAAAAATGGCTGCAAAGCGGACCGCGTTTGGAGATGTTAGCAACACTGCCAATCTATCACGGCCAAGCAAGGATGATTCCGTGGTTGGTGGGAAGGGCGGCTACAGCATCACGGAGAAAGTAATACCAACATTGCAAGATAAGAAGACAACCTCGTTTCTCCGGCCTGCCCAACGTCCGATATCCGTTGGCGGAATCAAAGGTCTACTCAATAATGTGACGAACTCTATAAATCCGCCTTCCGTCAAGCAGCCTCTGGTCGAGCTCGAACAATCGGTGCAGACAACGAATCAAGCTGCCCAAACACGAAAAGTTGTCACCAAAAAGAGTACCGCAATATTCAAGGATACTGGCCTTGCTCAGCCAGAGCAGACCGCTCTCGAGCCACAGAAGCCTCCGCCTTCAGTAGCCCTGCTTGCTCCTGTTCATCGCGAGCTTCTGCCTCGGCAACGACACATGCAGACCGAAGTCTCTCAAGTGCCGCAGCCTCCTTTAACATGCAAGCCGAGTGAGCCCATCACTTCGTCAGATCTCCAGAAGGCTCGAACAGAGCCATCGGCAGTGCAGGCATCCTCTGAAGAGCCTCCAGTATTAAGGTCAGACGGTATCTATGTCGATGACCAAGGACAAGTACGCCTCTACGACTATGAAGAGCCTACCGAGCCAATAGAGGTTGCTAGACCAGCAGAGAAAGAGGTTGTGGTGAACGAGGAAAACCCCAAACAGGACATTCGAAGAGCCTTGGATCCAATTCTTGCTAATCAGCCCACAAACACTCGGCCTGAACCTATTAGCAAGTCAACATTGGCCCCGGTCTCAGAACCAGAAGAGTATTGGGACGATGAAGCGGAGGAGAATTTCGAAGAAGAGGGATATGCAACTGCTCGATCCTTCAGATCCCGAGGAGAGAACACCACTGGTGGTGCGACTACGGTGCTATTCCCCAAAGTCAATCAAAAAGCAAAGAAGGAGATTGCTGCAGCCAAGGATCTAATAGAAGGTTCAAAGACAGCAGAGGAGTTGGAAGACGAAGCTTGGGACACAACAATGGTGGCGGAGTACGGGGAAGAAATATTTGGCTACATGAAGGACCTTGAGGTATGCTCACACGACTAACACCGCCCTTCTTAACACTGACTGTGCCGAACAGATCAAGATGCTCCCCAACGCCCACTACATGGACAATCAAGCTGAGATCCAATGGTCAATGCGTTCAGTCTTGATGGATTGGATAGTACAAGTACATCATCGCTTCAATCTTCTTCCCGAAACACTCTTTTTGTGTGTCAACTACATCGACCGCTTCTTATCTTGCAAGGTTGTCTCTCTAGGCAAGTTGCAGCTTGTTGGTGCTACGGCCATCTTCATCGCTGCCAAGTACGAGGAAATCGACTGCCCATCGGTTCAAGAGATAGTCTACATGGTCGACGGTGGTTACACTATTGATGAGATCCTCAAAGCAGAGCGTTTCATGCTCAGTATGCTCCAGTTCGAACTCGGATGGCCTGGCCCGATGAGCTTCCTAAGGAGGATCAGCAAGGCTGATGATTACGACCTTGAGACCCGGACCTTGGCTAAGTACTTCCTTGAGATCACAATCATGGATGAGCGTTTCGTGGGTAGTCCCCCGAGTTTCGTCGCTGCAGGGGCGCATTGCTTGGCTAGGATGATGTTGAAGAAGGGACATTGGGTATGTGCTCCCTCTTACGAGCTCCTCAAGAACAGAGACTAATCGTGTCTAGTCACCTGCACACGTTTACTACTCAAACTATACCTACTCACAGATCATCAGCCTCGTATCAATGATGGTTGAGTGTTGTGAAGATGCACGCAAGCATCATGCTGCCATCTATGATAAATACCTCGACAAGCGATACAAGCGTGCCTCGCAGTTTGCCGAAACTGAGATGAGGCGGGGCTTCGAAGTCCTCGATGTCAACACTAGCTCCCTCCCTTCATATGCTGGTCTCTATGAAGATCGTAATGTATGGGGTCAAAAGTGATGGCTGGGGACTTTTGCATCTTGCTCGTCGCCCACTACAACCTCGGTCCTCGCCAATGTTGCTACCAAACAATTCATTGTCACCATGAATGGGAGATTGGACTATCACATATCCTAGCAGCACGGGCTCGCTATCAACGCTCTTCTCCTGGAAGAGCGTCATTGGAGCTATCCTCAGCCTTCTCATAACACGTTTTATTCAACAAACTCAATCACTGGCATAGCGCGGCATACCCATCACGACTTCAAACGACCATCACGCTATCCACGACCCAATCAGCACTCGGTACATGCATTTTCTTTCAGCGGCTCGGCGCTTGGCGTAAAATTTCGACTCCATGGCAGCGCTCTCGGAAAGAGCTTCTTGTCTGCCCGCAAAAGAGGTGGCGTTAATGGGCTCTCTCTCACTGCTGGTGGACTACCCAAGCAGGGACGGAGCTATACTGGCAGGTAGGCTTTGAGTGACTTAGACGGGGGAAAAGGATCATTGTAGATAGTGCAGACAGACTGCAGAAATAGCATCCTTATGTCAGATGACACCTGCATTGATCAATCAAAGAAACTTTCACTCAAGTTTGTCAAAGCTGCGTTGTCTCTGGTTGCTACGTCCATGTTTCAGTTCAATCGATTAGAAAATACTTGTCGAGTGGTGAATGAATCTCGAGAGAGGTGGTTCTCCGTCGCAGCAAGACTGTCCTTGACGTCTAGTGACCGCAGCAATCCCCTACAAAGCATGAGGATCATATTCCAACAATAAGAACTTTGCTTTCACAGCCATCTAGAAACCAAGAATGGATTTAAATGCATTAATAATGTCTCTCCCCCTACCTGCAAGTGCGGAGGAAGCTATTTACAGTCAATATATACAACGAAGGTGGTATCAAAAGAAAAGGCCTCCCGCTCTCTCTCTATGCCATCTCTTAGCGGCATAGGTGAACTCCGTGGAAAGTAACAACCGGGCCTTTCCCCTGTCCGTGGCTCCGCTGTTTCCCTTCCTGTGGTGAATCCTGACCTGACCTGACCTGAGCTCGGACCTATCTCATTTGTACAGTATGAAAAGAAAAAGTATTAACGTTGAACGAGACACAAGGTGGTGTAGTGTGGTGTGGGAGGAGGTAGGTGGTAAGGTGGTGTGCGTATGATTAAAATCGAATAGCTGCGACGTCTAGCGATGAGCTCGGATGACGTTGCTATTGCGGGTTGAGCGATCCAAGAATCTTCTTGCCCAAGGACTGGACGCCCTTTTTGCGCGAACTGCTTTTTTGTGATTAGTACACCAACGCTATCCATATACAGGTGCTGCTTACCTCTCGTCGGTATCCTCGCCGTCAGTGTCCTTGCGCCGAAGCTTTTGGGTATCAGATGTAAAGCGGCGAACAAAATTTTGACGTAATGTTTTAAGAGGCTATGTTGAGATTAGCATACGACAGCATAGGAACTGTTGAACGAGGCGCCTACGGTGTCCTCTCCTTCCACCTCAGACTCGGGTATTGAAGGCGGCTCCTCGTGTAGTTCGTCGTTCAGCACAGGTTGCCGCAAGCTTGAAGCAAAAGAGTCAGTCCTCGCCAATTGGCTACCCGGGACAGAAGTAAAGGATCCACGAGTCGAGTCGCCTGGATGTGCGCTCCGATCTTGTAGACTGCTTGTCTCACTGCTGTCCTCGAGGCTGTTGGAATTTGATAATAGAATGGAAGAGTGTGCAAGCTCTCTGAGCCGATTCTGCTGCTGTTTGTTGGGGCGGTGGTGAGATAGCTTGTTGCCTATGATAGCCCCAGTATGTGAGATGAGAGCCCTGATGACGTCCTTTTTGAGGCGAAGGGCGAGATCGAGGTTGGACCAAGTCTTGTTTCGGTACTCAAGGACTGGCATGCGGAAGACAAAGTCATGGACATCCTCGATGTTTCGCTCGCCGCGGCCTTTGTAGCTGAGGCAGAGAACGACGCTTGGAATTTTCACGTATGCAAGCGTCATATAGTTTGAGGCTCTTGAGAGCATCTGAGAAAGATCATCGGAGGGCTTATCTTTACCTATTGTCGTAGCTTGACTATTTGTCCTGTTGAGCTTGAACCTCGAATGCTTTTCTGGTTGTCCGTTCATCGCCGATAGATTAGTAGACGAACTCTCCTTAGATCGGCGCGCCATCGCTAGGCTTTCTTGGGAAGTTTTCATCATGACAGAGTCTGTTTGAGCTATCGAAGGCCGCGAGGTATTCTGCTGTGAGCGACTGGAATGGTTCGAGTGCTGAAACAACTTGAAATGATGGCCTTCTCCATTGCTGGTGGGACCAATGTGTTTTAATTTATTGGCAGGGCTGGAATGGCCACTCTTCTCAGGAAAGGCCTTTGTAGCTCGCAGCCTCATATCTAACGATGCCTGCCTCGCTGATACGTGCTCATCGCCCGATCCATTTGCTACATGTCTGGGTGTATCAGGCAAGCTTGGCAAAGTCTCCGCATCGGAATCGTCCTCTTCTCCGTGAGGAAGCGTATGTTTGAGCATGAATGGCGATTTTCCATCGCCATTTTTGTCCATTCCTCCTGGGAATATGTATTCGAAGAGCTTTTGGCCGATTTCCCGTTCTAGCTGGACCTTTAATGGGAAAAGGTCGACCTCAAATTGGTCTAGGACAGGGATTCCAGCAATGGCTTCAAGGCTATGCCAATTGACTTTGAGCATTTTGGGGTCCTGAGTGCCCATGAATTTTCTTCCGCTCTCCAAGTAAGGTCCAAGCATTTCAGGGTAGAGGGCATCAGGCAAAAGATTGAGTCCACGTATCCGATCGATTTCCATCGTGTTGTGGTTTGATCCGTCACTGTTGTCTGTCCTGTCATAAGACGCTTTGTTGAGTTGAATCTCCATCAGCGGGTCGTCTTTGTCTCTCATCAAGTGCCAGACCATTTCGGACGCTGAAAGATACCAGCGCAGGAGTCCTGTGGTTTGAGAAGTGGAAACGCGGTCGTCATTCTTACGCTGTGAAGTGGTGATAGCCTTCATCATAAAGAATAGCTCATCTTCGCAAGCCGCCAAGTCATGTTCGATGGCCAGATGATCTTCCCACCCTTTTTTGTCGAGATACTGGGAGTGTATCTGGAAGTGTGTCTTGATTTCCTCCAATTGGCGAATGCGAGCCTGGAGGCTGACCACCATTGTCGATGCACCGCTGAGATCGCTAAAGTCAGATGCTAACATGATTTTCTCAAGCCTCTCGCTTCGGACTTTCTCCCGCGGTTCGTTGTATAGAAGCAGATCCAGCACAATCAGATACATCGTATAGTACTGGCTTGAGTCGCAAATAGCTCGTATATGCGGAAAATCAACCCACAAATGATCGATGCGATTATCCATGTTCTCTGGATTATGCTTCTGGCCCATTTTACCACTGCTGACTTCGTCGTTATACTTGAGTCTCAAGGTGTTATACTTGTCATATCGAAGACTGGCGGAAGTTCTTTGCACTACACGCGACCATCCAAATGGATCATATTGGAAATCAAAATTAACTTCGAAGGCGACCCAGGGTGGCCAAGCAGAGCCTTTAGGGGTACCATAGCGATTCCCAGAGTACATGTGCAGGTACTGCGCCAAAGACTTCTGACTTGTGACGAAAAATTGTACACTGTCCATGTCCACGGAGAAACGTCGTTGTACCAGGCCGCTCACATCATCTGCAATTCGGTCCTTATCCATTATCTGAACAACTTTGAGTTGCATGCTCTTTGCTGTGACCAGAAGAACCGATTTTGGGTTCTTCTCACTTTGCATCTGGATCTGCGGCGCGATCAAGCGGACATGGTAAGTGTTCTGGGGCGTAAAGTCCTTCGAGATGTCTTGACCAAGATTTCCTGTATCGGACATTTGACGGTCTGGCACCTGCTTAGGGTCGTCGGCATCAACAACCTTCTTTTCGTCATTGAGAAGGTCGTTGATCATGTCCTCGAAGCTGGAGTCATCCATGTCGCCTTCTTCTTTGGATTCCGTAGGGGAGGATTCGGATGCTGGCGTTTCGGACCCTGTGCGATCTTCGTGTCTCCTCCTATGCTTGTGCTGCTCTTTGACAATGTCATCGATGAACTTGACCGCTTTCTGTGACATGTAGTAAATGAACCCCCGTCGCTGGCTTACTTGATGAACGTAGCGGAGGATGATATTTCGTAGAGAGTTGTTCCACTTGAGTTGAGCGTTATGTATGATGAAGCGATTATTGAAGTCACTAACGGAGCCGGCAAGAGGTGCCGATTCTAGTGGTTTTGCTTCATCATTGGCATCCTCCTCATCCGTACCGCCAGCCATGTCGAGTCCAGCGGTGTCACCTGTCGCCGAGATCCATGGCCGACCTTCGTCAATTGCCCGAGTCAGTCGCCGAAACATGTTTTGAAGGAATCTCTTTTTGGCGTAAAGCCTGTCACCCTGTTCGTTGAGCATCTCGTATCGCTCTTTCAAGCTCGAGTCTCTATTTGAGTCGCGAACTACACGAAGTTCTTGCTCTCCAAGAGTCCTCTCATGCATTTCCATTTGCTCTTCGAGTTTTTCGAGCCGCTCTTGAATAAGCTGGCATTGAACCTTCCGCGGGTCGTTATCCTGGGACATTACGCAAAAATGTGTGGGCTCATCTCCAAAGGGACTGCTCTTATCACCATTCGCGGTGGATGAGCCTGGGTGATCAGTCTGTCGAAAGTAAGTGAATCGTGGAGCGAAAGCCAAAGGTAAGATCTTGGTTTCAGGATTGGTCTCTGATGGCAGAACCCAGTCAATTTCGACAAAATCATCCATGTCTATCCAGGTAAAATCGTTATCCGGTATGGTAAAGCGGGAAATGTCAGCAGACGGCGCTGTTTGCTGGTAAGCTGCAAGTTCCTCGACTGTGGCACGTTTGACGTCGTCAGCCGTAGTCCCAGCGATGCTAGCAGATACAGCTCTGATGTCCGCAGAGATGAAATCAAGCTGCGCTTGGTTGATTCTCATACCACTTGTCGTCATTTGTTTGGCTCGACCTTTACCCTGAGTGGCAAATTCTTCCCGCCGCTGGTGTAAGTCTAGCATAAAGCTATCGAGCCTAAGCTTTAGCCCTGTAGCAGAAACTACATCTTCGGAGTAATCCTCAACATCTTTGTGCTTGTACATATGGGCAATGAAAAGAGGTGACAGAAGCAGGTTGTATTTGATTGTCGCCAGGTGACGTCCGAATTTCTTGCTTGACTTTTCAATCCCGGGAAAGAGCTTGCCTTGCCTTACAGGTAAAGACATGACCCCTGAGAACAGCGACCACCAGTCGAAGAAATGCGTGAAAAATCTTGGCGTCATGTGAACTGCGTTGTAGCTCATGGAGGGTTTGATGTTCTTCGTCGTCCAGTCTCGATCAAGCGGCGCGATAACAGCCACAGACATATGAATATGATTGCTGCGGAATCCTTTGAAGGCATCGTAAGTCTGCCATATCATCAGCACAACCCCCCATTTGAAATGCTTGAATACCTACTTCACCCCGAGGAGCCTTGGCATGTTCCACAGTCCTCAATGTAACATCATAATGAGGTGTAAACATGAAGGATCGGCCTCCTCCTTCGACATCGCGTTCAAAGACTAGGCCGGCACCCCACCGTACATTACCGGAGAGTTTCATAATTACCTTCTTGAATATTGTCGTATTTCTTTTGCTGCTCGTACTCGACTTACTTGAGAAGTCCTCAGCATCCCGGGTATAACTCTCTCGCGCTTGATGGCTATAGTCTGGGATCGCCAAAACGTAGTCGTCACTGTCCACAGTCATGAAGCTTTTCGGGTCATCACTCTGATGGATGGCCCAGCGCACATTATTACGCCAGCACATCACAAACCCTGCGCCATTGCCAGTCACAACGTACGGATCCCTAGAGCCTACAATACAATAAGCGTTTGCGACTTCGGGAACCCTAGCAGATAAATACCTTTTAGTTGGAGGCGAACATCTCCATCGCCTTTCCACCGAACGTTCACACGCGAATGGGCGCTTAGACGGATCTTGTCCCAAAAGCCCACTCGATCCGAAGGATCAACCTGTGGCTTCGTGAAACCTTCTATGATCATCATCATGTCTTGAATAGCAGGTTGATAAGATGTGCCCCAGGTTATGGTCGTTGGCGCACTGGTATTGATGGCAATTTCAACATCGGAGTAGGTTTTGACAGGAGATACGGTCCTTCGAACATCTATAGCAAAACCCCCAGCATGCTCTGAGCTTGAAAATTTCTCAGGAGGTACGACCTCCACATTTACTTGTTTTGTTGAGACATCGCCACGATATTCTTCCCCAATAACAAAGTCTGTCTTGAGCGACCAACTTGGTAAACGTGGCGACTGCCCAGGCCTGATCGCTGGAACATGTAGCAATGGTAATGGGTAATCACGTAGAGAGACTCGAGCTTCGCCCATATCGATCTGAACGCTTAGCGGAATAAGTAACGAGTACTCCATATCAAACGGCATCCCCTTTCCCACTCTATGAAGAAAATTGGAATACTCTTCGAGAGGAAAGGACGGCTTGTCGATCACTATGTGTAGATCACTGATTAGCGTGGACATGAGGCCAGGTCGTTCGGGCATCGCCAGGATCCTTTCATCCTCGTCATCTTCGATCAGATCATCGTGGCCCCAAAATATACCACGAATCCTACGCATTCCCCAACTTTGTATGCGGTAGGCAGAATCAATGCGTTTCTTCCAGCTTTGGGCATGATGCTTGTCAAGCCTATTCCGGGCTTGCTCAATTGTGATTCTGGCCTCTTTTGACAGGTTGCACTTGCCATCGGGATCATAACGCATTCGCCGGCCTCGACCAGTCCGCGGTGACTCCGACTCCTGACGAACATAAGTACTTGCTTCTGAGCTTCGACTTCGTCCTCGCGCTTCCACTGATCGTGACCGCTTGCTTTTATCACGCTTTTGGGATCTGGAGTGATGCACGTGGGCCCGGTATCGAGATGAGCCACGAGTGTGACTTTCGAGGGTCTTGACCTTTTCCTTGAAAGCCTCTTCCCTTGTGAGGCGCTGTCTTTGTTCGATTAACCCAATGCGGTAGATGGTCCCGAGTTTCCAATCGAAAGGCCCATCTTCGATATCAAATAACAGAGCCTTGCTCCGAACGGATATTCGGGGTACTTTCTTAGGCTTTTCTGGTCTCTTCTTTAGGATATATTCATTAGAGCCTGTCTTGAAACGATGATACAGCTGCTCAGAAGCTTTCATGGCGTTCACTAGATTGTCAAAGATTTTGTGTAAGACCAACTGATGGGGAATGCCAATCCTTATGAAATCGGTAACTACATCGATGGAATTTTCCTGCAAAACTGCTGTTCCTCGTCTCCTACGGTTTTCTCTGAGGTCCACACGCAGACCTTTGGCGGTGAGGATTCGAGCCCACGCCATCGAGATCTGCGGAGCTTCGGCGTAAAGTCTCACAAATTGTGACTTCATGAAAGGCATTGCCCATCTATGTCGCCCAGCTTCCATTCGACGGATTTGAAGCATCATGGGAGGGTCCGAAGGCATTCTTGCTTTGATCTGCACCAATTCGGCCTTGACATCAATTGCAACAAGCTGCTGCTGATTCTTTCGAGCTGTCGGTATCCCGGAAAGGCCATATTGTTCGTGACTAGCATACTCGGTTGGAGGAGAACGAGGTGCGGTGGCAGCCTTTCTGTCGCTTACAAAAGCTTTGCGAAGCACTGCTGTTGCTACGCCCATGGCATAATAACGATAAAGAGAGTATTGCAGGTACAAAGCCTTGGTGTGAGAGTTAACATGAAAGATTGGTCCCTGCGTGTCGCTTGACGTGCTAAATGCAACTTCAAAACGAGGAAGTGATATGAATGACTCCTGCTCCAAAGAATTCATACCGTCAACGATAAAACCCTCGAGTCCTCGGACGTGAATTGCCAACCGTCGGCCGTCAGTGGAGACTGAGATATCCTCATTGGTACCCGGCGGAGGTGTGACTTTAATCGAAGGCTCCTCTGGCGTAGAGACTTTATTTGTCGCATGGCGTCTGGAGGGAGGTCTTTCATCAGGTGCAGTCCTTTGTATCTTGTACTCAGCTGTCCACGACTCTAACTGGAGAGCAACACCACGAGTATCTGTGGAGACCTCATCATCAACGCCAGCTATTTCCACCCCAAAATTGGAGCCTTGAATCGAAAACTGGACCAACCACGATGGTAAGGGTCTCAGAAAGTCTGGCTCCCTCGTAGGGCCACGGGATAGAGTCTCGTCTGTGTCAGAATCTTTGCTGAGCTGCTGGACGATCTGATGCACTCCGGAGCTGATTTCTGGTCGCACCATGTGAACGGAAAATGTTTGCAGGTTACCTGATGCGATCACAGAGACCTCTGGGGAAGCATTTAGTTGCACCTTGAGCTCCAGAGCATCAGTGATCAAGAGATTGTGGCGTTCTGCGGCCGCTGTGTGATAATAGAGATGACCCGATGCTAATCTAAGATTCGAGTTAAGCGCGTAATGGAACTCCCCTGCTGTGAAATGTGATGATTCTACATCCAGTGATATTGATGCGATGGACAAGATAAGCAAGTCGTACTCGTCAGTACACTTGAGTTTAGAATCAGCCGGTGGAAGAGTCACTCTCATCACAGGCTCATGTACAGAGAACTTGATATGTGCTTTGGGCAAGAGCCTCGAAATGAGGTGATGAGAACGAGGCTTAGCTGTTGGTATGCTGCTCGGCTTAGACTGACGGCTATGAACGAGGGCGAGGACAAGTGGCACGTGTTTCGGGTCGAGATCAACCGAAGGGGAGGTCACTACCAGATTCGCGAAGAGAATGTTGGCGTTGCGCTCGGCAACGTTCTCGTCTTGGGAAAACGCGACGCTCTTAGAAGGCAAGGTCGTCTTAACCGTGGTGGTCGCCATTGGTACATAGAGTATCCTTTCGGGCTTTCCATGCCCGTCGTCAAGGCTTACCGCAATCGAGATCGCAGCGAGAAGGGCCTGATGAGCTGTGTCTTTGGAAGAGAAGTACATGCGATGGGCGGGACTCTTTGGGTCGAGTCGGTGCATGTCAATGCCGAATTCGTTCATGGCGACATTGAGATACAGAGGAGACCCATCTGGATGAATAGAATTGAATTCCTTCGTCATACCAACAAAGCTGACTGCCATCTGAATCTCTTGAATACCTCGCAGGGTAGAGCTGATAAATTCTTTCGAATCAGATACAGTCTGGACTATGTTGGCTTCTCGACTGCCCGGCCGATTCAGCTCTTCGACGACGTCTGTGAAGGAAACCTCGCCATCCTCGGTCTCCATCTGTTCCGAACGAGACTCTCTTCGGCATTCACTAATACGGCTCGAGCACATTATCAGATCATCGTATGGAATGTGGACTCGACCTAATTTCAATGCTATTGAGGTATCGCGAAGGCCAGGACGATCGCGGTAGAGTAGACCATGGATGTTGAGAGTGCATATATCCACGACTTCCAACGAATCCTTTCCTTCTGGGGTGAATAAAACGCCTTTCACGGTGAACATCCATTCAGCAGGCCGTTGATCCCCTGCAGGAAATTTCTTATGCTGGAAAAGCCGGCCACGGTCCACAGTCTTGCGCCTGGTGTCTACGACCATGTTAAATGTTCCGACTTGGAAATAGCCAATGTCTGTGACATTAAGGCAAGTGTTTGTGGCATTGACATCAACCATCCGCAGCCAGTGTATCTGTTCATGCAGACGCTTTATCCTCTCCTTCATCTGGGTGAGCTGCTTCCACGCTCGGCTTCGAGTCGTTTCTTGGGAGACATGGCGAAGAATAGGTTTCGGAGAGACTAAAGACAATGGCTCACTCCGTCCCAATTTGTCTGCGGTTGCCGTCGGATCTGCTTCATGTTGGGAATCCTCTTGCTTTTTCCCTGCGCCCAGAGCTTTGACATCAACAGTCACCTTCAGCAAGTCCAAGCGCAAAGTGACCCATGTCGGCTGGGCGAACGTGGGCCGGTGGAGATGCAATCCTAAGCCGCGTATCTCTATCCGTATGCCATCTCTTGGGGTGTAAGCTATGCGCCGTAGAGAGAAGTAGCCAATGCGCTGGATGGATATGCCAGTCGCTATACGTAGAATGGCGAACACCACGAAGGAAGCAAGGTAAAGAAGCAGGATCAGTCCCAAGAGGAAGGTTGGGTTGAAGATGCCCATGGTCGTTCAGCAGCCATACAGGTTTGGACTCGGCGGCATCTCCGAGTCTGCTGGGAGCAGCTCAGTAGACGCCAAGGTTTTGCTGCGACGTTCGAGACTTGAGGATAGGTGTGCCTACCATCTCCAGTAGACCGTCAACCGCTCTATGGTCATATTGCAAGCGTTGGTTGCCGCTTGAGCATTTGTTGTTTGGCTTCAATTCTGAAAGGCGGGTTAATCAGGATCGGCGGACGGGATGGCTTCCGTTGATAAATGATAAGGCTGAATGGCCCGCGTTTTTAGCGTTCTTATCCCAGGATCCCGAGGATCCTTAGCTCGGGGAACCTATCCTCACAAAACATACTCCGTAGGCATATAGTACTCCTATACCATCAACTTCAGCGCTTCCGCACCACTCAAGGTAATCAACAGCGGAGCGCATAGATACCCAACACCTTGCGTCAAGCTTGCGGCTTGCTCAGCATTGACAATATCTCTAACCCTTGGTCTAGGGAACCACGCAGGAGACGCACATCCTCCCAATGGCCGTGTGATCTCTATCCCTCACTTCTAGACTTATAGTTTTCATTTGAATTTCATTACAGTATATGATTGACTCGAGGATCTCAAGGCCACACTACAAGCTATTCAATCTGTCATACCTCCATACAACTTCCATCCCTGGATGCACATTCCGACCCTGGTTTAGAGCGAAGCATTCTTGTCATAGCCTCCAGCCTTGTCCTGAGTGATGCTATCAAAGACTTGCGGCACACCCCAAATTGGCAAGGCAGCCGGATCCTCCGGAGATTCGACAATGGTGGCGGCAACAGTGACAACCAAAGACTTGATGTCTTGATTTTTGGTGTAATCTCCGCTCGCCTTGATGAGTGTTAGCCAAGAGTATTCCTTATTAGTCTTAGCCGGGCATACGCACCATTTGAACACGCCAATGGAGATTTTCCTTCAAATAGGGTATCACGCGTTCAGGCTCCAAGTCCCTCAAACCCTTTTGAACCAGCGCCCTAGTCAACGAGACGCCTCCACTGACAACTGCATTGTTCTTCTTGTCTTGGAGACAGTTCTCACATCCTGTTTTACCAACGGCACTTGAAAAGACGCTATGGGTTCCGACCAAATTCCCGTCTTGGGTCCAGTACACTGGATTCGGGCTGAAGTCACCGAGGAAGATATGAACGAAGAAAGAGCCATCCACGGCAAAGTTCTCGATCTGTATGTTTACAAGCCATTCGCGACGATGAAGGGCGTTGAGATTGAATTTTGGATAGCTGCCAGGAGTGATGTGGTAATTTCCTTCAAGATAAGAAGTGCCCCCTACATTGATCGTCAGCGACTGCGTCGGAATTTTGTTTTGGACGGTCACTTACCTCCGACACCATTTGCCAGCTCAGACATCTTGTTTGCAGCTTCCACAGCCTCCTTTGGAACCACAGGGTACATTTTGAGGTCCTCTGGGCCATAGAGGTCGATCACTCTTCTGCTCACATATTTCTGGAGCTCGTCTTTATCTTTCTTGTCAACAAGACCCCAGGGCATTTCAGGGTACCGATATCCCCAATTGAATATACTGTCCCATTTATCGACATCAGGTGAAGTGAAATACTTGCCATCCCGATGACGGAATGGGTAGAGCGGCGTGGTTCTGTCTTGAACCTTGCCAAGCTTGTACATGATAGTGGTTTCTTTGGACACTTGAGGTTCCACCTCAACTCCGGGATGGAGAGTTTGCCAGATGGCATAGACTCGGTCGACATTGCAATGACTGGCATAATTTAGCATCATGACACGAAAATGAAAAGGTTGGGGGTCGCTGGATTGCTTACTGAAGCCTAGACACCGAAAATTGAATTAGCAGTCATCCTTTGAAAACCTCATCATGATTCAGGGGGTCTTTACTGACCAGAAAACAGGGTCAAATCCAGCGTACATCGGGTCTCCCATGTGACCATCGAGGGGTGTTGGGTCAATCCCACACAACACTGACCCATTCAACTCATTAGCCTCTTGTTCTTGTGCTAAATTATACCGAAGACTGGACTATACCATGGATTCCGTCGTGAATACCCTCAAGCGACTGCGAATTGTTGACGTTGGCGGTTCTGTGTCATGATCAATTCATGATCTTTTCAAAATGGACTTTCAAAAACTCACCCAGGTTCGAAGCCGGTACTTGCAAATGGCTGATACTCATTGACCGTCATCAATTTGTAAACCATGTCACGAATGCTAAAGGCAACTATTGTAAGTTTCCGCTTCACGATTCTCGACCAAAGCTTGAGATGGTGTAGGGCACGGGAAAAGACATACTTGTCATGCTGCTTATACATCTGTGTGTCCACCACATCATGCTGGGAGACCCCGTCATCGTCTGGGCACCGCATCGTCTCCATCCAATTGGACCAGACTTGGTCGGGTGCCTTTGAGTTGTTGTCAGCTTGCAAGTGCTCGATAAAAGGGGAGGCCTTAGCACTTCCTTACATTTGCATCATCTGGTCGTCCGTCGATGAAGTGTCTCTTGTGCATTTCGACATCTCTAAAGGTATACTTCAACAAAGGATTGGGGATCTTCTTGAAGCTTATGACTCCCCCAGGTCCCCCATGGGCGACTGCAATTTGTTCGTAGAGGACAGCGCGAGGAAGACCGCTGTTGTTGATCGTCCAGTCCCAGTATCTAAAGCGCAAATCGTCAGTGCTTGAATATAATCCAGCATGCGGTTACCCACGGAAGACGAAGCCTTATAGCTGCTTTAGCATATTTCTCCCTATACATCCCGGTGAACTCCTTGGCAACTGCCATGGCTTCTTTTTGAACAACTTGCTGTGACACAGTCAGTCATTGACACTGAAACCCGGCTAGCGTTACTGACTTCAAGCAACATCAAGTAAATCCTATGCCAGGCCGGGAAAAGCACACTGCAAAGGTCAGCATCGTCCTGACCTTGATGTGAACAATCCTGACCTTCTGTGACAACAATACCCGGCCAAATTATCCTGGGGCTGTTCCTTTTCTTCGAATGGCCACCTGATGTACGGGACACCATGGATACCTTCTTCCCGTTAGCGTCTAGCACTTATGTGGGCGAAACGAAAAAGGACGATACTTACTAGCAATACCATACCAGCTCTCGGAAGCTGTCTCTGGCTTCAATTGAATGTTGCGGATTGCCCTGATGTACAAATCAAATTCTTCTTTGTGGTGAGCGTGCAAGTCATTGATCTCCATTCGAGGGTAAATTGCGTCATTGGGGTCCGCGGCGACAACCCCCGTTATAGGTATGAGACTAGCCATGGAAGTATCACTCGGCAGTCCCAGCGGTTCTGCGTCTTGAGATGGTGACCAGGACTGACCATCAAACCATTTGTGGTGAGATGTGTCGTCCACACCACGGTAGAAGATGTCGATTCGATTCGCTGCGCGGCAAACAGCACTGTCTATCTTCAAACAGAGGCCACCGATATTATTGAAGCCGCTCCAAGAATTTCCGTTCCAAAATTTGTGTACCAGTGATCTGTCTGCGGTGATGCCAAAGACATCGAGGCGGTTCGATCCCCAGGAAACGACAGTGGGTTGGCTGATTAAGTCCCCGCCTTCGAGCCTGTCGAATTCGTATTAGGACATCAAAGTCGAAAGTAATACGACAGAGACGAGACAGAAACATACTTGTCCCAACCGGAGACTGAAGGGCCCCAATTACTTCCACCCCACCATTTGTGATATAATTGCGAGTCATAGCCTCGCGCAAAGAGATCGACACGATCTCCCCCCCAACAAACAGCGACAGGAGGATCTTAGTGAAATGTGTCAGACCATGAAGGGATATGATAGCTGCGAACAGCTGATCGAGCGATAAGGGGTAGGGAATGACCTCACCTTCAAAGCTACCACCCTGATACGGTCAGCTGAGACTGTGACTTGCAACAGGCAACGAGGATATCTTCTTACCAGACGTTCCCAACCCCCTGATGGATTGGTGAAATTCCTTTGATAGATTGCAGAATCTCTCCCAATACAGTACACATTGTTGGATGTAGGACAGCCCGCTGGCGGTCCTCTGCTGGTGCCGCCTAGCTCTCTCCACCATCCGTCCGGCGTGAAAGAGCCTTTGTCAAAGCGTTTGTGATACAACGAACCTGTGAGACCACAAATGAAAATGTCATAGACGTCTTTGCTCTGCTTGACGACACAAACTGGCCCTACCCACAATCCACCAAGACTTTCTGGTTCTTTCCAAACTCCGTTTTCGTTCACGATGTGGTAGAGTGCACCGTTTGTGCTTACACAAAAAGCGTCAATAGAATTCGGCTGCCGACTGATGCACACAGGATGGCCAGCGTAGGTGCCCGAGCCAACTCTGTCGAAGCTTGAAGGTCCGGGAAACCATTCTTTGCCATCCCAGAACTTGTGATAGAGGCCGCTGTCGCTACCACAGATCACGACGTCGAGACGGTCTGGTCCCCAGGAAATCATGATGCAGGTGCCAAAGATGTCCCTTTTGTCTCGATATGCTGTATTCAAGTTCCTTTCTGTTTCAATCAAATTATGAAGATTGAGGAATTGGCAAGATCGTATCAGCAGCTCCAAAGCTGCCTTCTTAAGACCCTCGGTTCAAAGCATAGCTCCCCTCCCCCACGGTCTACCCCGTGCGGACCGACCATTGGTCAGTAAATCCGAAGAGGGGAAGTATGAAGCTCAACCAATTCGGTCAGAAGCATTCGATGTCGATCCTTGAGTCGCATCAATTGAGTTTGCAAGATGCAATGACCATTCCTCATTCGATATCCACGAAAACGTCTCGACCGCTCGCTGCGAACTCCCTTCCGCCACTACAATCGGACATGTTCGTCTTGTGTATATCTTCAGACGTGTCTCGCTGGGAGAACAGCTTTTAGCACGTATCAAACTCTTGCGGATACTCGGCCGGCCACGTACACTCGCCTAGTGCCCAAAGCCACGACGTGTGCTAAAACTGCAAACTTTGCGTTAGCGCTTGACAACGGCAGCTACAGATTTGGATTTCAATGCCACGGATTTTCTAGGTTAGTGCATATGTCAGGTTCCGGATGGGATTTCCCTGAAGGCTTGGCTCTCGCTAGCTTAACCTTAAAACCATCGGCAATGGCTGTGGACTAGCCTCTTCCGTTTATATATTTTTCGTACGGAGTAGGAGAAGCTCGGTTGTCAAGCTCGATGTTGTAGGCTATAGCCGAATGGTCAATCCGAGCAAACTGCTCAACTCCATCAATTCACATGGCTTGACCGCCTATTCTGGAACAGCAAATGACGCGGGCCAATAGGGATATGGATGGAAGACCCAAAAGATTGACGACGTTATACAGAAATTGGACCATAGTACAGCAACTTGAGTATGTACAAGAGGTGCCGCTGTTACCGCCAAGCGCTCGACTCTCCTCACTGTGATCATCCCTGCTCCTATCGACTCATCGTTGTGGCAAGAGGATACCCTCAAAGTATCCAGCCAGCTCACCAACATCCTCCAGCTCCCCGATCCATCCGACATACTGGTCAGGTCGTAAGACTACTGCGCATCCCCGCTCAACGTCAATCCCATACTTCTCGTATGCCTTGCCATGGCCTTTGTGATAGGACCAGTCATCCACGAAGACCTTCTCATAGGACCATCCTACCTCTTCGTCAAAAGGATGTAAGAGCTCTGGTAGAGACAGCAAGTCTGTAGCCTGTCGATCGGCAGAGTGTATGGTAAGAATCTCGATGGCGGAGTCGATAGGTGCCGTCGAGGGGGTGAACTCGTGTAGAAAAGATGAAGGCGAGTCAAGAGCGGCACAGAAGTCGGAGACTCGTCGGAGCTGTGTCGAATTAGATATTCTACCTGCGAAAAGCACGATTCGCCATCTCCCGTCACTCTTCAAAAGACGTGAAAATTGCCAAGGGCTAGCGTCGCTTTGATTTAGGACTTGAGAACTGGGAAACCGCATTCCCAGCTTGATGTTCGCGGCCTGCGCCGGGCTGGCGGCAATCTCTCGGGGCTGGCCATTGCCTGTAGCATTCTTCTCGGCATCATCCCCAGGGAGCGACTTGTTTCTAGGCTTCGCAATCAATTCGCTAGGACCGTACTCCACAGATAAGCCAGAAGCAAAGAGTAGACTTTTCTCGAACTCTGCTTTGAATTCCTCGACGGATATGCCAGTGTCGTCCGTGGTATCTTGAGCTGGTCTGCCAGAGAAAAGACGCGAGAAGCGATGGTCAAATGCGATGAGCTCCTGGGCGATGGTTCTTCGCTCCGCCTCGTACGTTTCGAGGATTGTAGGTTTGGCCTGGCCCTTGATGACTGCGCCAATCTTCCAGCCAAGATTGTAGCAATCTTGCATTGATACATTCATGCCTTTTATACCGATTAGATACCTAGATTTGGAAGGGAAATTTGAATGAGATCTTTCCTACCTTGTCCTGCTTTAGGAGAATGAGTGTGGACTGCGTCTCCAGCTAAGAAAACCCGATTGTCGGCGCTGAATCTGTTGCTGACTCGTTGACCTATCTATGAGGCAAGTCAGACCTTGGCTTTCGTGAGAGGACTAAGGGCTTGCCTGGTACACTGCCCACCACTCAATATGGCCCCACTTGAGGTTGTAGGGGTGGAAGATCTTCTGAGCCGCTTTGAGAATCATCTCAGACGTTATAGACGACCGATCTATCTCCTGCCCGTTTGCTCCTCTAATGTCTGTTAGCTGGACGTATATTCGGACCAGCTTCCGTTCGCGAGGGATAAGCAATATGCTCCCAGAGTCGGCACTGTGGATCGAGCATGCTTGGCGAATGTCGGCTGGAGAGAATTCAGCACCACCAAAGTCCCGAGTGGTGTATAGACGAAGGCTTACGGAAATTGCTGATTGGTATCAAATCGATAACACCCCATACGAAGTCTGTTTGTTCTCCTTCCATCCTAAAGCCAAGCTGTTTTCTCGTCCAACTATGTGCACCATCACACCCTATCATGTATCTAGCCTTGATGGTCTCTAGTGCACCTTCACTGCTTGTGGTATCCTGTTCAATGGGATGTCGAATCTTGACTGTGATTGGGTACGCCTCTTGGTCCTCTGCCAAAGTAGGGTCTAGGTCAAACTCTTCAGGGACCACTCCTCGCTCGACTTCAATATCCGTTGTCTCTTTGATTGCGTCGATAAAGGTTCTCTCAATACGACCCTGATGTAAGAGTACCTGCCCATAATTGGACGAGCCAGGTATGCACTCTGGTACTCTGTCGGCTCTTCTGATCTCTCCGCTACCCGATTCGTCGGGACTCTACCAAACTCAGCGGATCACACGTAAAATCCTCGAGCTTGTTCACGCACCCAGAAACACATCTCAATGGAAGGTTGGCATTCTTTTTCCACTCGTTCAACAAAGCCAAAGCTTTCGAATATTTCCATACTCCGGGCTTGCAGGCCGTCGGCTTGACCCGTGAATATTTCTTTTGGTCGCTTATCAAGGACTCGGAAGTTGATGCCGTAGCGTGAGGCCCAAAGCGACGCCATCAACCTAGTAGGGCCTCAGTATTTACCTTGTTGGGTGCATTGAGTACTGGTACTATATACCCTGAAGGGCCTGCTCCTATGATGAGCAGGTCGCATTTCGATTCTTTTGTTTGGGCAACCGGACGGATTCTTCTTCCAAAGGCTCCTTGCAGCAAACTGAACATGTTGTCAATGTCGTTAAGCGGACGTAGATTGAATGTCGCTCAAAGTATGTCTGCCTTGCTATTGAAGAGGAATGGTAACGAGCGATCCTGCTGTAGACCTGAAACGACAAACGTGAGGCGTGTGGAAAAAAGAAAAAAAGACCCGCTATGTTCCTGTCATGGTAAATTGCTGAATTTCCATGAATCAGGTGTCACGAAAGATACTGTGCTCTAGTCATTTTGCAGTCTGAATACTATTGCGTAGTGTGGGGGTGATCGTTCCCAATTTGGATAGATTGGATCTGCTGGATATGGGAGAGGGGGGATCCTAAGACACGAATGAACCGTTACTTCTGCATCTAGATTGTAGCTGAGAACATTTTTATACTATCGGGACTCTTCGGTGGTGATGTATCGCTAGCGAGGCTAGGCTTCCTAGACCAAGACAAAATGGCTCGAATGGGACCTCGGCAAATCTTTCCATTAGCTACCTGGTAATGTATGATGAACTAAGTGGGGCCGAGTGCAGCAATTGAGTCAGTCCAAAGGACCTTTCGATTACCGTCACAAAAGCCTCTACTCAGAATTACCAGCCCAACGAGCACCGCTATGTAAGCCCAATACAGGGCCTAAATGTACAATATGGACAGGACTCTCTATACTTTAATATCCTCGCCTCAAGCTTGGTCTAACACCTCTTCCGCCGCCGATACCAGAATCTCAAATGCCCTGCGCAGATACTTTTCCTCGGTCTTGGGATTTGCGCTGTTGACTCGAATGACATATATTCCACCAATGACCGTGCTCGTGAGCATGATCTCTCCCTGGCGCTTGACCAGCTCGTACACGGCTTTGGTTACCATGTTTGCGTACTCGGTCAACCAATCCTCCAAGCAGGAGATGGCAATGTCGCTCGATGTGCCGTCAGCATCCGCAACTGCGGGATAGCTGTTACGTTTGGATGCATTCTTGACATGGGCTTCTGCGTCGATGGAGCCATTACCGTTCACATTGGAGATGCCATTATCCTTGAGGATTCCATTGACCTTGGGTGCACCATTGATTTGACCATTGGTATGGCAACTGGTATGGCCGTTGGTATTACCGTCGTTGCGGCTGTTGATGTGACTGTTGCCCTGGCTGGTGGTATGGCTGTTGGTGTGGCCGTTGATATGGCCGTTGATGTGACCATTGGTCTGACCGTTAGTCTTGTGGCTATTGATGTCGCCGTTGGTTTGGCCGTTGGTGTGGCCGTTGGTTTGGCCGTTAGTGTGGCCGTTGATGTGACCATTGGTCTGACCGTTAGTCTTGTGGCTATTAATGTGGCCGTTGGTTTGGCCGTTGGTGTAACCATTGGTTTGGTGTGTGTTTCTGATCCTGGATTTCTCGTTGATATCGACAACCCCATTGACGAGGTTCTCCGCGCTTGGCTTTGCTGCACCGTTCCCATGGTATATTCCATTACCCACGGCATTCCGACTAAGCCTCATTTCCTTGGCTTTAACAGCCAAGAATTTCCGGAACAAAGCAGGGACGCGGGGGACGATGCTGATTACCGTAAGAGCATAGGCAGGTGGTGTCACGATCCTGAAAAGGTCTGCTCTTGAAGCTATTAGAGAAGAAAAAAGGCAGCCTAGTTTTATGTGGTTCCTGATATAGGATTTGAAGCCGTTGACGCCATAAGTGCGCATCACAAACCAGATCTTGAGTGCGCGAAAGCGTCGCGACAGTGGGACTCCCCAGTGACGAAAGTCGGTGACTGCGCCAGAATCAGAGGCGTCGTTCCGGAGATAGGCGGGAGTGATCGAAAGGGCGTCGATGAGATGATTCTTGTCTTTGATGAAGCAACACCTAAAATACGGGCCTCTTCAGCTCTTGTCCATCCAATGAATTGGACACCTTTGAAGTAACATACACTGCATCAATGTTCGTCAAAAGCCATTTTGACATGCTCATACTGAAGCTGTCGAATGACTCAAAGTGTTCTGTCAAAGATTGGTATTCTTCGCATACTAATGCAGCTCCTGCATACGCTGCGTCGACGTGCACCCAGATGGGATGACCTCTCAATACCTGGGCTACTTGATCGAACTTATCAACAGCACACGTCGCGGTTGTACCCAGAGTTGCAGTCAGATAAAACGGCTCAAGGCCGTCTTCTTTACATTGCTTTAACGTAAAGTCAAGCATGTCTCCTGTCATAGCGAAGTCGTCCTCCGCAAATACAGGGACAGATCTATACCGGATGCCAAGTATCATAGCTGCCTTTTGAGTGCAGCTGTGAGATGCCTCACTTCCTAGAGCTACCATGTTCAGTCTTCGGTGGGCGATGGCAATCTCCTTCTCTACTCCATACAAATGTGCTGTGGTTTGGTGAAGATACCTCTCACGCGCAGCCACCATGATAGATAATATCGCTTCCGATGTAGTCCCTTGCATCACTCCCCCACCAGTACTCGAAGAAAGGAAGCACGAAGGCAGATTGAGCATCTTCGCTACCCAGTCCATGACTACGATCTCAAGTTCGGTGACTGCAGGTGCACACTCCCAATTGAACGCCGAGACAGCCAACGCGCTTGAGTACAGCTCACCAAGCATACTTGGGTAAGAGGTAGGAGCGGGAAAGTAAGCCATGAAGTTTGGGGAGTTCCTTCAAGTCTGTCAGTGACTTGTTGCAAAGTCAAAAGGTATCTTAGTGAAGGGACGTGAAAAGGGTGCTGACCAATGAGTCATTCCAGGCATGATCTTAGACTCCATGTCCCTTTGTATCGTTTCCCACTTCTCTCCATCCGCTGGCGGAAGGTCTGGAAGCAGCTTCTTAAGGTAGCCTGGCTCAACACTCGACATAACAGGGCGATCGTGGACGGTGTCGATGTAATTGATGACTAGAAACATGAGCAATCATTGTGAGCGATATTAGGCTAAACCCACGTTCGTCAGACACTGCCTCCACAGCTCTCTTGAATTGAGTGGAATCCATGATAGAGATCGCAGCTGAGATAGCTACTCCGCTTCAATTGAACAATCTGGGCGAGAAGAATTTTGGAAAAGCGAGGAAACACAATCACCCAAGTCGACTTCGCCCCATATCCGCATATTCAGGACACGATAAGTCTGTACACTCGCAAAGATAGTGATCAATGCTAAAGTTCAAATTGCAACAACCTTGAGATCGCTCATGGCTCAGCCTAGCAACGGTTCTTCTCAACGAGTGGATACAATTGACAACGCAGAAATGATGCGATACCTTGCAGATGAGCTAACGGCTCGTATAGCCGCACTAAGGGCCTGCTCGGTACACAATTGAGACCTTGAAAGGCCAGCTCTTTCGCAAATCATATCTTAGGATGGATAGCGCACTTTTAGAAACACAGTGTAGCAACTCATGAGGTTTAATTTGGCCTTTGTACCGAAGAAGTCCTCGGCCAGCCAGGAGCAAGCGGTCAGACGAGCTATCTGAAAATGTCTCGGTTGAGACACGATGGTGTTTTGCAATTGCGATAGGAATCTCGATGGGAAAGCTGTGGCCGAAGACAGGCGAGACAAAGACTAGTCCGGAAGAGGTGAGTTGAGGGGGGAAATTGGGCATCAGTTTGCCAGTCGATGCAGATATGTTTAAACTCCTGTCTAACTGGATGCTCACATCTTTGATATTTTGATCTGCGTGGCGTCTGTTCTTCAGCTCAGTCAGTCTAGTTCTTGGCGCCTTGATTTACGGAGGAAGTTAGCTCAAATTTGGAGGCGTCTGCAGGGACCATATTTTTGACACATGGAGCCCAAATTTTGATGGCATTGGTTGCTGGCTAGCGCAGGGGTAAATGACTCTCACTCCAATTCATCCTACTGCCACGCCGTGGCATCCAAATTCCACACGCGCCTACGGAAATCTTCGGACGACACCCGAACATAGGCGAGACTTTACCTCCGTAAGGCAGGATGCCAGCAGCGCGCTCCACACATTTTCCGCTGACAGTGATTATAATGTATTGATTGGTCTGGAGTGTACGCTTTCTACTATGCATACTATCATTGCTGATCGTGAGGCTGGCTGAACAATCTTTTCGACCTGTCATCATCCTAGTCTGAGCCAACCAGTATCGCAGTCCCATCTCTACGTTACGCGTAAATGGCAGTGGCCGAAACACTTCGTCCTAGGAAGGCCGCCACCTGTCTACCCCGCTCATCTCCTTCTACGTACTATACAATTCAGCTCCGAGGAATGGCTGACCACTCAGCCAACGTGGAACAATCTCAGCCGATCCCCACCACCACCGAACTGATATCTTTGACATTGAACAAATTCTTTTTCAACTTGGAGCTTTGTCGTCCTATGGATGGCATCAGACTCCGCTCTAGGTGCAGTACATACCTCGTGGCGGGATCTAGTCCAGAAAGAGATGCACTGACGTTCGCTTCCCCTCGTCCAAGTCTCCTTTAGTGTCTCGCCCTTCTTTGGTGATGCATTATTTAGATGCAGAACCACAAGCGACAGCTTGGATCTAGGCCCTCCTTGGTCGATCGATCGGTTGATGGGAAATCGAGATCTCATGTTACAACATGGTGATCTAGAAATGGTCAAACTTACAGAGTACTCGGCAATTAATTTCAAGGGACGGAGGACATCCAATCCTTCAAACCCCACTTACGAGCTATAGTTGCACCTACGTTTGGAAGCCTTCAACTCAGAGTAGGAGGCTGCATTGCCGTCCTCCTTTTGTTCACCGTAGCAGAATCGACGTACACACCCAAACTGGTACTCGTTTCGTCTCTCCATCTTTTTCCGACTCAGCACTGCATTCTTAGGAGAATGGAGCAGCCACTGGCTCGATTCAAGTCCAAACGTCCAATATGGCTTGGATTCAGGTCATCAATATGGCTGATAGCCATCACGATCGGCATGGCAACATTCACCGTGGGTAGATTCTTGTCAAGCCAAAACTCTTGAACCACCACGCTTACACTCAATGGCTAGGACGGCTTTGTCTACGGAATTGTATGTTCTTAAGTAGATGTGGGTGGTCTATAGTCTCTGATATTCCAAGGTTGTCCCTGTCCTCCCATTCTCTTTACACGACAGATCAGGCATTCCAGAAGACCAACGTAAGAGACCCTCCCTCAGCTTCGCCAATTTGGAAATGCGAGTTGCTAAACTTTTCAAGTACAACTATGGAGCTCAGCACTCTTGGCGGTACATGGCTTCACAATGTTACTCGCTTCTCGTAAGTCCTCTGCGCAACGCTGACCTCATGCGTCAACTCTGACGGCGACGAAAGCAATCGCAGGATGGTTTGCAGACAGAAGCTCTTCTCGTCAAGCACCTTTCCTAACCGGCCTTGCTCTAACCTTTGGAGCAACAATACTGTTTGCAATAGCGACTAGTCCTGCGGTCCTTTTAGTGGCTCGCTGCCTCCAGGGAGCTTCAGCTGGGGTCGTATATACGGTCGGGCTAGCACTACTTGTGGACACCGTTGGCCGTGACGCTCTAGGACAGTGGATGGGCTTCGTAATGATGGGACTAAATGTCGGTACCCTCCTTGGGCCTTTACTTGGAGGTATCATCTATACTCAATGCGGGTACTGGGCCGTTTTTGCGGTCGTTCTCGGAGTTGTTGGCTTCGACTTCTTGCTTCGAGTGTTCATGGTAGAAAAGGCCATAGCCGTGAAATGGGATAGACCACAACAGGACCACACCACTTATGGGTCTATATCCCAGCAGACAAGTAACAGGCGACAGAGTAAAGTGAGCCAGACGATCGACGTTGAAAGCGACAGCACCTACGACGGCTTCAGCACTTCCAGTGATGAGGGATCTTCTTTGTCATCTCAAGAGGAGCCACCGTCGGAACATGAAGCCAGTAATAAGGAATCATTCATTGCAAGGCATTTCCCAATAATGGCAAAATTGCTCGGATCAAAGCGGCTGATGTCCGCGGTCTATGGTTCTTTCATTAACACTACACTCACCTGTGCTTTCGACGGAGTGCTTCCATTGTTTGTCCACAGAGTATTCGGCTGGAACTCCACCGGTGCTGGGCTCCTCTTTCTAACGATCGCCGTTCCATCCATTTTGGGTCCACTGGCAGGAGCACTATCCGACCGATTGGGCCCTCGTCCCGTTTGCCTTGGAGGTTTCGCTCTCGCGACACCTGCTCTGGCATTCATGGGGTTCGTCCAGCATGGCAGTATTGAGCAGGCAGTATTACTTAGTTGCCTACTCACGTTGATAGGTAGTCTTCCTCAATGTCTTCATGAATCACTGAGAAAAGTGAAGCTGAACGACGATCACAGGTATCGGAAATAGCATGGTCTATGCTCCTCTGGGCGCTGACATGGGCGTGGAAATCGACAATATCACAGAGAACAACCCGCAGCTGTTCAAAACTGGATCTGCATATGCTCAAGCCTTTGGCTTGTTCGATATGGCCATCGCTCTTGGAACCATAGTCGGTCCGGTATGGGCTGGTATGATGTATAGTCTGACGAATTGGGCATGGATGTCTGTGACCTTGGCGGTGATTTGCGCTTCTGGGGCAGTGCCGGTAGTACGTATTCCCCACACTCAGGTCAAGATACTCCATACTGACAGATAATTTAGTTGTTATATACAGGTCGGCAAAGTCTAAAAAAGTAGTATAGGGTTCGGGAAGGGATGTAAATAGCCGAGGAGTTTGTACGGTGTCACGAAATGATATTTAATGCAATATATTTGCCACCTTGAAGGTGACTTTGAGCTCAAGAGCGTTTCCAATCATGTATGCTAGATATCAGTTTTATGACTCTTCTAATGTTGTATAAGAGGAATGCAATTCTGGGCCAAACATCCATCGAGGATCTCCGACGCAAGTCTTCAATAATCAGGAAAAGCATGAACATCAAATCGAACCCAGAATAGAACGTGAAGCTCTAACTATCAATCACGAGCTGGATGATGCACTTATGGCAGAAGCAGATTATTGTATTATATCTGCTTTAGATCTCAGGTCTTGTGCTACGAATGGTGCAATCGCCCAATATCATAGATACGCGTAAAACAGGTTCATCAAATAACCTACCTAAATGCTTGACAAGGGTCACAGTGCTGGGCCTTTGTTTCTGCTCGACGGGCTGGCTACCTACCTTGACTGTGAGACATTCCTTGGATCAAGTTTTCTGTCTTCTGTTGATTTTCGAACTTCATCAAGATGGCGGGAGATACAATAAAGGGTGAATACATAGACTAAGTGTACACACGAGTAGATGTGCAAAGTAAGCTAAGGCTGGTGCAGCAGTAGAACAGAAGAACTGATAGTCCGAGAGTGAGAAGCGATGGAGGTCGTGGGTCAGATGCAGCAGTTGGAGAAGCTCATAATTGTGCAGCAGAGATTTCTCGTAGAGCATCTTTGATCTTCAATTAGTTGTTGGATGGGAGAAAGGAAGTACGACTGTACGAGTAAGGGGCATTGCACAAGACAAGGCTGAAACGACCCGCATTGTATTTTGACATCATAGCGGACTCCCGTCCGAGTGGACGCCAAACAACGACATTCATGTCACTTACACGCGTTTCCGCCAATTCTGCCAACACGCTATTCGCTTCACTACGTCCTCTCGCACATTCACATACCTTCCAGTCCCACAAAGGTAGAAAAATGGCATCAAGTCCATCTCCGACTCAAAATACAAAACCCGGCGAGGAAATCGCAAGCACAACCGTCCCCCCACCCAACCATG
>JASZXT010000239.1:0-35898 GCA_035521555.1 Lecanoromycetidae sp. Uapishka_2
GATAATGGGGAGGGGAGAGGTTGTGGCTAGTAGGCACATGGCATTTGGGTTTGGGACGGTCATGGGAGAAAATTATGATTGCGTTTGATAGCTATATACCCAAATCGTCATTGCTTACGTCTATTCAGCGTTTTCCCATACTCTCTACTAATGAATAATTTTTCATCATCTGGCGGTCTGTCAGCTTCCTTTCTCGGAGAAGACGATGAATGCATTGAGCATAAATAAGGGGTATCAGATCTCCAAGGTGAAATATGGTTTTCTTCAATGACGTGTCTCGGAAAGAACACAGCGAATATTGTGATTCATCAGGTAGCAAAAGCTCGAAGGAGGAATGACGAAGACTGACCTATATTGAAAGCCACCATCATTGACAACTGATCTCATTTTACAATCTTGTGCCACAAAATGTTAGCCAGGGGTACAAAGGGTCGTAAAGTTTCAAATATGTATCAAAAGCAATATTCATCTATGGATCAGGCTTAGCACCTTGTCAGCCATGCTTCGACTCAAGAAGTCAGAGCTCAAGACGTACCTCATTAAATCAGAATTTTCAGTGTATGTACGTTCATCACCGAAGGTGCCCTCGTTACAAGGCGATATCGGTTCAAACAGTGTGAATAGTGTTCATCATCTCAAGAGATATATTGCAGAGATCGGAAGTAACAGAATGTATGTACCTACTGACATTGAAGTCAGCACTATTCAAGGTTCCAGACAACAATGTAGAGAAGCAATATAATTTGTAGTGGATCAGCTGACGAGTTCTCAACAAGTACATCGCCCCCCTGACACCGGCTGAAGTTTGTACGCTCCAACGCTGTTTGGTGCCAAGTGACGAGTACACAATCTGTCCGCCCGTTCGTTCAAGGTTCTTCATGTTGGTATAGCAGGTACAATATAAGAGGTAGAACACAGGGGAAAGGAGGTACCTATGAGCATCACCATCATGTTAGCTTGCAGTCTTCCACGTTATGTTATGGCAGAGTACAGACAATGTGCTTGTAGCATTGGGTCAGACAAGGCTGAAACTTTGTAGAGACAGAATCGACATTAATTATTCGGATTGAGGAATGCCTTTCCGTGTCATGTGGTCATCACATAAGAGGGTTGGGGAGAGCCATAGGAAAGAAGAAAGAGCCTGTACCTTTCACAAAATTTGCGTCGCGAGAGCGGACTTGACATGGTCTCCTGTATATCGTCGACTTAGATTTCTTCTTTGGCAGCTAGGCATGCAGTGGTCAAGATGTAGAACAGAGTTCAGAGTAATTCTAGAGTATATGATGTTCCTGCATGGTGTATAGGAGTTGGATTGTTCATTGTGGAAATTCTCATCATGTTGAGAGGAGCTTAGAGGGGGTAAGATACGCTTACCATTGTATTTAGCTTAGCCGAGCTTCACTTCGCCTCTGTATCCCATGCTGAAGAGCGTTTGGTGTGGTCATGTCATGTTGCAACAGACGACGGTGCAAAAGCTCAAGGAAAGTGCGGTGATTTTCGCAACGAAGCTAGCACTAGGGCGGGAAATGCTTGGCGTATCATTGGGGTTGCCAAGGCTTCAAATGTCCAAAGAAATATGTACGCATATTACAATGGAAACAAGCCGTGCTGGTTAAAGGTCCAACTCATCAGCGATTTCGTAGGAAGACTTTCGTCTGGTATCAACATGTCCCAACGCCATAACGTATGCCCAAGTTCATGAGCCATTGACTTGATCTTCACCAAAACAGTCTCTCTTTCTACTCAGCAAGGACCTCATCTGCCCCATCCACAGCCACAATCTCATCATCCTCCTCCATTTCATCATCTTCTAGCTCCACGTCCTCCTTGAAGCACTTGTCCATTCCTATCTCCTTCAACCTCTCCTGCATTTCCTCCCTCTTCCCCGACTGCCATCTCTCCAGCGCAGCAGCAGCATGTACTTTAAACCCAAAGATTCTAGGCTGATACCTCTCAATGGTTTTCTCTGGGACTAGAGCTGGATAAACTTGGAAAAGAATATTTACGAATGATGTACCGAAGTACGCACCATCAATGTTGGCGTGACGGGATGATTTGGGATTATAGATATCTTCGCATTTACCACAGTAGAGCTTAACCGATTGGACGTGGGGAAGGTCGGCCATGCCGGTGGGGAGGAGCGGATGTGATTGACACATGACTCTAGGGCACTTGCCGAAGTCGCCTTTTTTGTATTTCTCGAGCTGGAGAGATTAGCCATCAGCGATTCTGTTCCTTCTGAATAAGACTTATTTACCATCTTCGCTAAGCCTCTCGTAGTCGTTATATACCGTGCGTGCACCAAGCCGTATAGATGTCTTGCAGACTTTTCGATCTGCTCCCTCATTTCATCATCGCAATCAAGGTCGAAGACGTCAGTGACGAGATCGAGAGCGTATTGGTAGTATTGAACATCGGTGTTGAGTCCAGTCAAGTTGAAGCGGTCCGTGAGGTAGTCTTCGTCTATTTCGCAAAAATACTCGTTGCCCCGAGACGAGATGAACTGTCCATAACGGCTGTTAGCCTCCATCTTTTTCCAACATGTATGTAAACAGAATTCAAGGCAAAACCGTTCATGCTCGACCATAAAAGTCGGCATTGATTGATCATGTCAGTCTCTGAATGAGACACCGCTGTCGATCCTGGTCGGAGCATTCTCGGTATATGCAATGTCAATGAAGAGCCTCAACGTCTTAGAGGACATGCTTGATCGTATTCAGAGACTCGGCTATTACATACAGGGCATATCCAAAGGCCAAAATAATTGTTCCTCTGGAACGCCTGCCAAGCCAGTCGCCCTTGTGTGGATTTTTGTAGCTCCGTAATTGCATCAATTGCTGCCATTGTAATTGATAGGATATGAAATCATAGTAGGTGAGGTCCACGTCAAGCGCCTGTGAGCAATTGTTGTAACATGATTGCCAGAGAAAGCACCCCTCTCCCTTGTTACTTGAGGAAGGAACAAGTAATAGACTACCATATCCTCTACATCCCTGGGTTGTCTTCCCATAGCTTATTCTCATCCGTACACAACGCTATTGGAGACGACGGATCTTGTGGGCTTGCGAATTTGTTGGCCAGGTGTTCGTAAACAAAACAATTACCACGCTGCTTTCCACCTCATGATGCGGTAACGGATAGAGAGAACTCTGCAACATGCACGGAAAGGCCGGTTATTCTGGCAAGATACAACAGAACGAAAGCTCGAAAACGTACCCAATCTCTCCAGTAACTCGTATAGTCACTATCAGTCTCGCTGTTGAAGTCCTCCATGTCTACCCGGCTGATCGGCTACCCTTTCATCTTTTGACAGCAGTCAGTAACTTTGTTGCGCAACCATCATCAAGAGAGTGAGCTTTTCATAGACAAGTAAGGATTGTGTACCTTTTGACGGATTTGTTTAGGCAAGGTACAACTTCGAAGTGTGGCTAAGCCTGAAGTCTGATAAGGCTGATTACCTTACTATCAACACCCTTGAGTATCCATATCAATTCTGCCCAGCCGAAACTTCGGACGATAGGATGTGGGAATAGCCCCACATGGCCCGTTCCATTGGCTGTGCACCGCCCTTGCGTGCTTCGTTAATGTAATTCGCAACTCCCACGCCTGGACCGGAATGGACACAACATGGCACCATCCCTTCCCATCTTCCCATTCGGTATGGTGGACGCCTCCTGCCTCATAAGAGGAGGGTCGGTCAATTGGATCCTATGGCTTAAGAGCAGTCTGAATCCTCCCTAACCTGATACTTTACATGTATTATTATGTAGGTTCGGGAGGGAAGGATCATACAACAGGCACAGCAACCCACGCACAGCCCCTACAACAGTGCCGTCCTCAAGAGCTGCCAAGAAAAAGACATCGCTTCCCCACTCTCTATTCCAATACACCCCATAGCAATCAACTTCTTCAAGTCACGCATTGCATCATGCTCCCACAATCCCTCCTCCTCCTACTAGCAGCAACCAGCTTCACTCTCGCGGCCAGCTCTCCCAAAAGGCTATCGCCCGCCGAACAGCGCGCCCTAGCGTTCAATGACCAAAAGCCTCTGCACACCACTGCCCTGCTCGCTGGCGCAGCAGCGACGCCAATTGTGAAGAAACATCAGAGGAGAGTGCGGGATTTGAGATCGGTGACGGGAGAGGATGGGTTGTGGGTACACTTTGATGATATCAGGAGGGAAGAGATTGAGCATGACACGGAAGAGGATGATGGCGAAGAGGCCGATGAGGAGATGTATGGAAGGAAGGTGAAAGAGCAGATTGCTCTGATAAATCGGAGAGAAGGATGGGAGGAGCAGGCTGGGGATGGTTGAGAGGGTAGGGAGCAATCAAGAAATGAGCCACATCGCTGAAATGAGAACATGAGGGGAAAACGAGAGCATGATCTTGTCTGTAGAAGGATTTTAGCATTGGCGTCAAAGGGCTCGAGAAAGCGAGCGGGATCAAGTTTATTTGCAAGTCCAAATAACAAAATATTCAAAGCATTCGCGCTACGCTATGCTCATCGCTGCTGTGAGAAGTAGTCACCATTCTCCCGCCCTTGCTTCTCGAATCCCACAGGACTCATAAAGCTTCCACTACCACTGCTCACTGGACTTACACCGCCATTCGCCTCCTCATGTCCTGTACTTATTCCAAGTCCAGGATTAGGTCGAGGTGTCTTCAGCTGCAGATCCTCTGTCGTAGCTGTGTTGAGATCCATCCGCTCCAACGCCTCTCTGAGCGTGTTCCCACTTTCGTCCAATGCCACAAGGAATCTTGCCAATTCTTTGCATAGATCCCAATCACCAACCTCCTTTGCTCGCTGCAAAAGTCTGACGCACTGCTCAGAGCTGCCCTCCATCTCCTCGAAGGTATGTAGAACGAGCAGATACCCTCCTGCAGTCTTGAGCATACCCTTCTCTAGTGATCGCTCGAACAGCTCTTGTGGAGGTGGTAAGTGCGAAAACAACGTTTGCCAAGATCGAACCTCGGTTTTACGGGTGCATTGGACTACTATGTCGAGGTAGTCTGAAAAAGAAGAGAGGAATGACAACACTGATGGGAGCAAAGCACTTTCAGGATCTGGCGGCTTCTCGACCTCATCATCAAGTACTGTGTGAAGTAGTATCTCGAGAGCGTGGGAGAAGTAGGGAAGTGACTTGTAGCGATGAGCAAGGGATGAAGCGGCCGAGTCATCATAATGGGCGAGCTGGCGTTGGAAAATCGGGGGAAGGAAAAGTTGGGTGCGTATTGAAAAGCGAAAGAAGGCGAATTGTACATCGCGGCGCTGGACAAGGTCGGCGTCGATGCCAAGGAGTATGCCTTTGTTTAGTATCACAGAAGTAGGGTAGAAGTCTGCCGATATCGAGACAGGAGGTGGCAGATCTCTGTCATTCGACGTCGAAGCCGATTCGATGAGATCCTCTGCATCCATCCAGCACTGTACTTCGCTACCGTCGAAGTACCAAAGGGAGTCTTTGAGCCCGCGATCAAACGAACTAGTTCCAAGTGCCTCCTCTGCGGATGGCGAGGGTGGAAGGGACCGATCCGGCGTGCCAGAAAAGGATACATGATCTCGCATAAGATCGAAATACTCGACGTTGTTAGCAATGACTCGCATATCGTACTTCAAGCCATGCTCGCCACTCGCAGAGGATTGCAACAGCACAAGCTTAGCATCAACCAAAAAGATGACCGAAGCGTGGGCGACGTCTTGCGAAGGATCTCCATCCCCTTTTAAAATCAGCTTCCACACTCTGTGCTGTTGAAGAGTAGCGCCTTACGTAGTTGATGATCGGGCAATATCCAGCTCACAGCTCTCACTCGCGCAGGTGCTCGAACAATGCCATTCAATGCGATTTGCCCAACTTGAACGAGTGTCACTGCGGCTGAGGAAGCATTGATGACGAAGTGGTAAAGGATGTTTTGATAAGTATATACGAGTAAGGAGTCCTGCCCAGTAAGAGCGATGCACACAGCTGGTGAAGGGAGCTGTTCAACATAAAGGAGAGAAGAGTCGTCAAGTGCACGCTCTCGCGAATAGAGGCGAAGCTATTGCCGTCAGTAAGTTGGCTGCCTTCCGACTGTGCGCACATACCTCGTGGTACTCATCGGTCTCTACGGCCGCAATTAGGATGTGCTGATACCAGCACATACCGCCTCGTACAACGAAAGCATTCTCGGCCTGCGTATCATCAAATGTCTTCCACCGTCCACTGCTCACGCTGTAATGAGCAAGACCTCGTCGACCAGCTACCGCTAAGTAGCGCCCATCTGAAGAGATCACAGCAGACCTTATGGGACGTTGGTTTGCAAGATAAGTCGGTGGAATTTGTACATGATGCCACAAAGATGCATCAGCAGAAATAGTGGTCAGAAATGGCAAGTCGTATCCGCGGTACACCATAAGACTCGTATTTGTCAAAAGCACCGTACGAGACACATTGGCTGCACTAAAGCATCCAGTGACAGCACTTTTAGCCATTTCCATAAGCCATGTCCGATCGTCGTTCTGTCCTGTGAGAAGTATACTTGTTCCCGCACTGAGCCAGAATGCTTCTTGTACACCTTGCAACCAGCCTTCACCGTTGGCTTCGGAGATCTTACGGTCAGCGTTGAAGCTGCTGGCCTGGAGTTTCCCGTACACGCTCCACAAAGCCCAGCCTTTTTCATAGCCCACAAACAAACAGTAACCATCCGGCGAGTAGCTCAAAGTGGAGATTTGACCGGTTGTGAGTAGAGATGCTGGGGGCTCAAGCTTATGTGATAGGGGTATACTACCTACATAGTCTCTGGCTGTGTATACGTGAATCTCCGCATTGGTGCACGCAACTGCGAGTAATGAGAACCTTGCGTTGATTGACGCTTTTATCCCAATGTCCTCCTCCCTTTCTGGCGCATGAAATCCGTATCCACGGAAAAGCCTCTTGGGTGCATCTGACTCCTTGGGGTTTGAGGAAAATCGCTGGACTGCGTAGGCACTTCCATCGTTTGTAATCCACACGGCGAGGCTCATAGCTCGGTCGAAGACCATATCCACTACGCAAGACTTTTTCTGAATCCAGGACATACGACTCAGTAGCTCCGTGCTCGTCTGATTTCCTGCATTGTCTGGTGTCCACTTAATGCATTGCACAGCTGGAGGCTTCTCTGTGGCCACCACAAGCTCATCATCCAAAGTCAGGACCTTTCCAATACCGGCGTCGACTTTAATCACCATGCGGAAGCGTATGTTGACCTCAGGAAATCCTCTACGCTCCTCTTCGACAGCCAGGCGGTCTGCGTCGCTCTGCTTTCGGCCGTGTCCATTATCTCGTAGCTGCTGATAGACTCGAGCATTGTGGTCCGCAATGATGGTGTATGTGATCAAAAATCCAACAGATGTTTGCACCACGGCAATAGAGGCGTCTGGTCGCAGAAGAACGCCGACATTGTTGCCGTATTTCTTGAGTGATTGTATCGACCGTGTGACAGAGGCGAGGACTACCACTGGCTATTGATCAGTCAGAACCATCTGATGCAAGAGCAATCACAACGTACAGTTGTCTGCCACACAGTCAATGCGGTCTCGGTGATTGTGACGAAGAGGTGCCCGTTTCGTGCGACTCGAAGCCCCAGAATGTTCGTGGCTTCCCCTTCTTCTGCATCCTTTGCCTCTTTCTCCTCATCATTCAAGTCTGAAGTTTTTCTTTTCCGTCTACTCGCTGCATACACTCGTGGCGCTCCAAGGGGCCAGTACATGGCTCGCAAAATGGAAATTCAAGAGCTGAGCTACACGGACATGCATGGTAAGCTCACTAGCCCTAACGCTAAGCTAAATACGCCCTTAGTCGTCGCGGACTACAACATAATGCTCAACTGCAACTTTGACTTCCACTATGCATGAAGGACGTGTTGGGTCCAAGCTACCGTGCAATGGTCATTTAGGACTCTGATGCATCAATCAATATGCAGTTTCCATAGACCATCACCTAAATAATGTCCAGCATCCATTGCAACGCCTTTCTTCTTTTCCTTCATTTCTTCGGTTCCCATCTTCAGCTGGCCCACCAGACAAGCTTCTTCCTTACCCTCAGCCTCAATGACTGCAATATCGCCCTCTTTCAGCTGTGCATCTGCCTCTGGAAGCTTTCCACCAGCAGACGTCAAGCCCGGCGCCATCAATGCTGCTCCTGAAAGCACAAAGCGAATGGCACCACGGTCTATCCCTATTCGTGAGAAGCATTGAGGAAATTGATGCACTACGTGTAGATGTGGGATTATTGGGTCGTCCATATGCTGCCAGAATAGGCCATTGTTGTCGAGGGCGTAGAGGGTGACTCGGTCAGGTCTGATTGGATTAGCTGGCTGCCTGCGAGACCCTTCTTGAAAGCAGCTTACAGCTTCAGGGAATCCAGCTGTGACTTCTTCGGTATTATCTCGTCGATGTGTGGTGCGAGTAGAGGATAGGTCTCAACGATCTTTGTCCGTATGGCTCGCTGTACTGAGGACTTGACCTTGGACTTGGCACCTGCGGAAATGCTGTGCCCAATTGTCATTAAGGTACTTTCATTTCGGAGAAAAAGCGATTCACGTACTCCTTCTTGAACATAGTATGATCTTGAACATGGATTTGTTTGAGAGATCTTGTAAATTCTACCCCACCAAGTTCACGAAAGTGGGGCTTCCCGTCCCGGGTCTCGGGCCGCTTCCCAGGTCCAAACAAACGTTATTCATCTTGAGGCAGTGAGATAGCCTTTCAAGCCTCAATATATACGGTTCCTGAAAATGATGGATCTGAAGAAAGGGTCTCTTCCCTTCGTAGACTCTGACGAAGTATGTCATGCGCCCAACCGCCAAGCCCACGCACAAGACATGAGATGGCAAGACGAGGGACAAAGAAACGAAAGGAACAGCGACGCCGGCAAAGAAATCTACCGACAACGTCTCCGCTAAACAACGTCCTCCTCAGACTGAATTTGGGAAGTACGAGCAATCATCTCGGCAATACAAAATTGTCTTGCAATTTTCATCCGAATCGTTAGCAGTCGATATCTCATTCCGATTCCTTATGGTTCAAGTCTGGCTCCTTTTCGACGAAGCTTCTAGCCATGCATTCGCTCACATTTCAAATCAATCGCTCCAGCAATGCTTGATTTAAGGAGCCCAGCTAAGTAGCAATATGGCAGAGTTCTGATAGATGCTTTATGGGGGGCTAAAGTCTTAGCAATTTAATGCGATGCAGTGGAGAAGCTCTCTCGCGATGCATTGTCTCTCAAGCCTAGTCAGCAAAGTCAGTACATAGCTATATCGAGCCATATCGAACCATGATAGAGGTCGTTGTGCATTGATCAAGATGAATTCGATATCAGAGACTCTTAAATGTGGTTCTCGATGCGATCTTTGGTGCTGGGATGAGCGAGCAATGATCCCTGTCAAAACTCCCTGATTTCTTGAGCGAACCTATAGATTACGTGGGAGCGCGCTAGTGAGAGGTATGTCACAATAAGGTACCCACCGTCAATCCGAAGAGAGAAAAGCTAGCTAGCTCCAGCGAGCCTGTCCCGTCGCCCCTTTCTTTCTTCGAACAAGCCGCTGTGCATCCGTCGTCCCGGCTTAGAAGTTGTTCAGATCCAGTCTCAGCCAGACACTGTGCTAGGAATGCCTTGTCATTTTACCGACGCCCTCCTCCAATTCATTGACGGTCATCGTTCCTGGTTGTATTTCCGTAGTACTCCACAGATCACTCGGCAGTGGTAGCAATCCTCACTCAGCAACCCACTCCTGACTCCTCTTCTCTAACGTCGCTACTAGCCGAGTGAATGGGTTTTCATCCAGATCAACATACAGGTCGCGTATATTCAAGATCTTGATGTCTCGTACGTGGTGGAGCTTATCTGCGAGGCGAAGGATCTCCGCTTCACATCTCGCACCCAGAAGACGCACTAGCGGTGAAATGCGCTCACTACGCCAGACCGGCAACAGTTTGAACTCGAACTCGATCGTTCTCAAGGCCCGCGCATGTTGCAGAGCAAGGACCAGGTATTCTTGCTCTTCACGATGTTGCAAGCACCTCAGCCTATCGCGATTGACCGTGATCCGCAATTTGGCCAAGTGATCGCATGCTGGCGTATTACGGACCACCAAATCAAGACACTCGGTCGGTGTCTCAATCGGGTGGCCCCTATCTGTGTTTTGCTGCATGGTGATCATGTGCTGGTTCGTCCGAGCGGGCACAGAGCGCCGGGGAAGACTCCCTGGCATCTCAAAGCGACGTACACTATATAATACTCTGAGAGTGAGTTTGGAAAAGTGTTGCGATACGCTAGCGATTGCAAGGCCTTTGCTGGGGATGGTGGGGTCTCCCTGTGGGATTCGATGACATTCAAGGGCAATTGAATAATGCGCTGGGATGAGGAATTTGATGACTTCTAGCTGAAGTTCTGTGGGAAGTCTGGTGAGACGATCTTTTCCTGGATAGTTGTAAGTCTCACTCATCCAAGGCTCATCACCTACGTACTCCTTTCCTTCATCTTAGATCGCATCTCAGCGGCTAAAGAACTCAAAGCGTCTGCCGACATCTTCTTTATTTCGGCAGGAGGCTTTCGGTGGATATACATCACTGTAATCTCGTCAGTCTCTAATTATTGGACTCTGTGGCTGGTTACTGACTCTCTTCAACCGGTCCGATGCCATCGTCGGAAGCTGGTATAGCAAAAGCTGCAAAGACATACTTTCCTGCCAAGATGTGAGACCAAATCGTTGAATGTTGGCTGGGTACTGACTCTCTCTATCTGGGCCAATTCCCTCTTCGCATCCTGGTGAGTTCATCATGAAGTCGACGTTCACCTGAGCGATATTCTGATTTGAGGCACGATGCTGAATGCTGATGACTGAGATTCAAGATTCGACGTAGGGTGGTGGAGCTTTATTGTAGATGAAGACGGTGAAAGCTTGAGGTGAGTAAGTGAGGTTGACAACCGTAGCCCAAGATGAAAAGGATGCACTCTGCCATCTTCACTTCACAAGAGCCATATTCACTTCACTTCTTCTGAGAGTTCCGTCTTGGCATTGCATACAATCGTAGAGTACCACGTCGCATCATAGGACAGAATGACTAAATCAGAGGAGCATTGTTGAACCAAGCACAATCATGCGACGTACACATCAGTAACAAAGTCTTTTCATTTGCAAGCAGCTATTCACACGCGGCCATGTCCAACAGTGACCCATCTATGGAAACACGCAACAGTGATGTGCCAGAACCCTGTCTCTTGCAAATTCTGCACAAAGCCAGCATGCACACCAGTCTTCCCCTTCTCATTTTCGCTGCCCATGCCTGTCATTAGCGCCATTGAGAGGCCTTTGCGCCTCCGGCGCCGGCAGACGTAATATTAAAGATACTCGTGAAGCCAAAACGCCAATTGTGTAATGATGATGCTTGGAAAGGATGCTTGGGAATGGTGCAATGGAATGATGATGTTGCCGTGCTTGACGTACAGCTCGCGCTCTGGTCATGTACAGGATTCATCCAAATTTTGGTCGTACCGCGAAAAGCAAATTAAGATCTTGGGTAAAATCGGAGGATGTTGTGAAGGAATGCGACGTTTAAGGGTTCTTGTTCACGATCATCCTTTGTTGTGGTGAGTATGGAGCCCAGTGAAACTCGATGTGGGTGGATTAGGGTCAAGATAGAGTTGGTGATATTTCTTTGCCCATTGACGGGTAAGGATCGAGGCTGGATGGCGGGTTAGCTCACGTCAGGCATTGAGTATGACGAAGGACAAACCCTTGAGAAACTTCTTACTCGCGTATTTCTTGAAGAATGCTTCGTGGACGACGGGCTTATGGAGGTAATCGACCATCAGCTTGAAGACAGGCTGGATGTCTTCTTCCGTATAGCCTGAATAGTGAGTGAGAGTGGCGTCCTGTCTAAGTCAGTACAGGTCTAGACAATGACATCCGAGAACATACCCATTCGCCGCGTTCGAGAATAAGGCGCGCTAGGTACATTGACGCAGCGGCGATGTGGCTTGGATGATAACCCATGAAGTTATGATCCAACAAGCTGATTTCAAGGAGGTACTTTCCAATAGTACGAGTCTGTATGTCGTAGTTGTCGGCCTTGGATATCCTCCGGAGAAAATTCATTGGATTTGGGTAGCTGAGGTCGTAGTTCAGTGCTTGCAGAACAAATCGCTCCGCCTTCAGAATCTCGTCTACAGTAAAGCCGTCATCGGCAACGTGTTGGAAATTCTGTACGTGGGGTGAGAGGACTTCTTCGTACTTCGAGGCAATGAACATGGCTGTGACACCGACCAACTGCAGCTTCTCCAGTTCAACAACTCTAGCTGAGAGGAAGCGATCGATGATGTTGACAGCGAGGAAAGCAGTTTCAGGCAGAAGGTGGAATCGGGTGTGGACCTCGATGAGCCAGTCAATGAGTACGCCACGTAGGTGCCACTCCAGGTGGTCTTGGTGATCCATGTAGTCGGGGTTGGGCATCGTAGCTTCTTCAAGGACCTGGAGATACTCGAAAATTTCGCCAACATACTCAGCGACCATAAGAGGATCATCGTAGTCCTCCAAGTCGAGATCCTGGACGCCTTCTGCAAAGGCTTGCTTGACTTCTGCCTCCTGCTTGGGCTCATCTAGTGACACCTCTTTCTTCGTTTCAATTTTGACATGCTCCGTTTCAATTGAGGTGGCCTTCTTTTGTGGTGGCTCATTCTCCACGTCCGCTTTCTCTTCTCTTATCGACTGCTGGCTTCCAGTCGATCCTGTATGCCTCTTCTTTGCGGCTCCGCCCATCACACCCGACCCGCTTGCCGGACGCTTCAGCTCTGAGGATGCCGGCTTCTTGTTATTGTCCTTGGCACCAAGGACTGAACGAGTCGAGTTCGTACGTGAAGGCTTCTGTATACCCGCACTCTGAGCAGCCTTTGATACAAGGCCTGCTTTCCCACTTAAGGTCTTCTTGCCGTCTTTCGAGTCGACCAATTCACTCTTGGTAACATTGCTCACGTCGCCCAAAGCGGCTCGCTTCCGTTGTCCTGGTGCAGCATTGGACTGTGGGATGTTCGAAGTCGATTTCTTGCTTGCTAATGCCTTCTTGACACCAGCTATGTCGTCGGGTACAGTAAGTGCGGCAGCTTTGGCTCTCGTGACACGCGTCGAGCCAGCGTTTTCATCATTTTCGTTGTTAACAGGACGCTGCCGTATTGACCGTGCCTATGGTATTGAAGTTAGCACATGTCAGACAATGCCGTTGTTTACTACAGCGCGAAAGGACTGCTCTTGGCGTGCCATATTCGCGTTGTCAAGGATGATGATGACATACTGGAGGCATTGTGAATTGTAGCGGCGATGTGGAACCACGCTTGGTGAGTTGAACTTCCAATGGGGCAGGATTGCCCCGAGAACCGATCTTTGGCTCGAGGCAGTGATTGATGAGGATGCTATGAGTCTGGGACTGAACGTCAGCATACAGGTACAATTGAAGCTTGCGACGGCTGCGTCTGAAACCCAGGGAGTTATCACGACTATTGGGAGAGCAACAATTGCAACTTTGGAGAAGATGATCGTATTTGTAAGGGTTGGATGCCTCATACCTGATAGTGAAAAGTTCGTTGTTACGGGGCGATATTTTGTGTGATGGTCGTTATGGCAACTCAATCTTCGACGGTCCAGGATGATAGGGGGCCTTCGAATGTATTGAGATGCCAGACCTTGAGAGAGGGTGTGGGTGGTGAAGGAAATGTTGAGGGAACCAGGGCGGAGCGTGGAGGTAAACAGTATGCACGTCTGCTGCCGTGTTTCTACGCTAAGAAGCGATGCGGCGTCTAAGTACAACAGCGCCAGGCCTTTTCAGATAATGCAGATAAAGGTACGGATCAATGCTGTGCGATCTTGTAGGATAAACAGACTGAGATGTAAGGTAGGATGTTGAAGTGGTTACGGTATCTGCATTCTATCTCACAAGAAAACGCATTTCTCGAAGTTCTTTCTTCGCCGAGCTAAAGATCTCGCCCAGCAACGACGCGAAAGAGTGCGCTATACCTGATTCGACATGATGACTAAGCTTGCATCAAATCTACTTTGGAGGTTTTGACAAATAATTGCCTTACAATGGAGTATTAGATAGATATTATTCGATTGCGATAATCCTGGGCTGGGGTGAACATATCTGCGATGTTACAACCTCGACTACTACTGCAAAGCCGTGCTCAAACCTGCCGATGCCTTCATAGTCTTTCTCGACATTTATACCCCGTAGAGATACTGCCTCCGCCAGATCCTGGTCGAGCCACCAATCAAAATCTAGGCGTTCAATCACAACCTGGACAAGCTCCAGCAGAAAAGAACGCTGCAATTTTACGCACATATAAGCCTCGTACCCCAGGTGTACGGCATCTGAAGCGGCCAATCAATGACCATCTCTACAAAGGACGAGCATACCTTCCTTTGACGTATGCGAGGAAGGGGCAGCATATAGGTGGACGAAACAGTCATACAGGGAAGATTACCGTTCGACATCGAGGTGCAGGCGCCAAGAGAAGGATACGAATCATCGACTACCAGCGGTTGCAACCCGGCAAGCACCTAGTCGAGCGGATAGAGCATGATCCAGGTCGGAGCGCACACATTGCACTCCTGAGCCAGACCCTGGGGGAGACAAAAAGCTATTCCTACATTGTTGCGCCACAAGGAATGAGGGCAGGAGAAGAGGTGGAAAGTTTTAGACAAGGGATTCCTGATCATTTGATACGAGAGCTAGGGGGAAGTTCGGATGCTGGTATGATTGCTGCGAAGACAGCTTTCAGGGGGAATTGCATGCCGCTGCACATGATACCCCCAGGTACCATCATCTACAACGTCGGTCTCAAGAAAGGCAAAGGGGCGCAGCTCTGTCGAAGCGCTGGCACATTCGCAACAGTCGTCAGCAAGAATGAAGGAGATTCGAGAAAGTCATTATACGTAGATGTCAAATTGAAGAGTGGCGAAGTGCGAAGGATACATCGAGATTGCTGCGCGACCATCGGAACAGCGAGTAACATCAATTTCAATCGACGACAGCTGGGGAAAGCTGGTAGGAAGAGATGGTTGGGCATTCGACCTACAGTCAGAGGTGTTGCTATGAATGCTTCTGACCACCCTCATGGTGGAGGCCGAGGAAAGTCCAAGGGTAACGTGCATCCAGTCAGTATCTGGGGTCAATTGGTATGTTTATAGAATCATAATCTCTGTTCCTGCTAACTATTGCGTAGACCAAAAGCGGCTATAAGACCAGGACAAAATCAAATGTCAATAAATATGTCGTTACTCCTCGACCACGATCAGAGGGTAAAAAGGCAAAGGCCAAGAGGAAGAAACCAGCATAAGGTAGTTGATTATTTAGATGGTGATAAGCCCCCATGGGCTTTTGGACCAGGCAGCCAGGTCAGTCCTTGCGGCGAAGTGAACCTTGGCTCGGCCTCTACCGCGGCTACGTTTCTTCCTCGAGTAGGCCAATTGACTCAATGAGACCACAATGAGACAGCAAAGGAACAATTGGTTACTATCGTTGGGCGTCCGCTCAAAGGATGCTAAACGATGGCCTTGGCGAAGCGAGCGGAGGAATGGTCAATCCCGAATCCTGCAAAGCGCTGTAGCAATGCGCTCCGGCCAACTTTCGTATTCGGTGACGTATAGAGAAAGATGATGAAACATGTTGACTGTAGAAGCACCATATACCAAGTGCTTCATGGTGCACAGGTGTTAAGCCATAAATCTGCATTTACTTCCGCGTATTCGCGTTGTTCCAACAACTTTTCTGACAGGTCTGACCCCACCAAAAAGACCCCTGTTCATCGTGCGGCAGATAGGGCTTGGCGCGGCCTAGCCGTACTCCTAGGCTAGATTACAATCGAGGAACACTCAGCTCCCTCAACAAACACCTTATGGGTGTATGTGCACCCACATACTCTTCGTACATGCCATAAAGGTAGCCATTCAATTGTCAGGTCATCCAGGAATCCGCTGAATAAGATGCCGCCAAATGCAAGCAACGACGATGATGGCTTCTTCAATGATTTGTCTAGGCAGCCACATTCGGGATCTAGAGATTCAGGGAGTCCTCAAGAACAAGGCGCCAATGGTGAGGAGGGCGCGCCGAGGACGAAGAGAATAGCTTGCGTCATATGTAGAAAAAGAAAACTCAAGTGTGACGGGAAGAAACCAAAATGCGCGACCTGCGATAGACTGGGACACAATTGTGCCTACGATGAAGTACGGCGAAAGAGTGGACCGAAGAGGGGTTATGTGAAAGATCTCGAGGCGCGATTGGGTAGCTATCCTTCCTTTCCTCTGGAGACACTGAGCTGACTTTGTCTCTCAGCGCAAGTGGAGACCCAACTCGAATCGAAGGTCAAGAAAACTAAGTCTGCTGAGCAGCCTATACAGGAGGAGCCCCAGCACGACGAATCTCAGCAGAACGAGTTTGCAAATACTCCTTATCACCCGTCACATGTGAATGTTCCGTATCATCCATCAAATGTACAGATGTCGGGGCTGGGGATGCCCGATGGAGCCTTTGACTCTATACCAACCACCTCTGAAGCTTTCCAGCTACCGATCACGAGTATGGCTCCAGGCATGATGCCAGATCCTGAAATCATACCGAACATGGACATCAACCTTGACGAAAGCTTTTCTTGGGAGATGATAAGCCTTGGACTGGAGGAACCAATGCCTATGCAAGAAGCAATTGATGAATTGTACGTCGAGTTGTCCTTTGTCCCATACATATCTAAAATTGTCAAAGAACTCAAATTTACTTCGACACCATCCACCCGCCATTACCCATGCTCCACAAGAGCCGCTTTTATGCCTCAATGGATTTAGCATGTGAGAGACGGCCGCCCATCTGCCTGCGCTACATCATGTGGTGTCATGCTGCAGCCATTACAGATAAGTATATACATCACCAGGACATATTCTACAGACGAGCACGAAAATATATTGAACTCGACGAGATGAAAGGTCAAGGCGAAGGCTTCGTGTCTGTTGCACACGCACAGGCATGGGCGCTGATAGCAACTTACGAATTCAAGATGATGTACTTTCCAAGAGCGTGGATGAGTGTTGGTCGTGCAGCTCGTTTGGTCCTTATGATGGGGTTGAATCGTGTAGACGGTGTCGGACTCGATGTCAAGCAATGTCTACCGCCGCCAAGAGACTGGACAGAGCGCGAGGAGCGAAGAAGGACATTCTGGATGGCTTACTGTATAGATCGATATGCCAGTATTGGCACTGGCTGGCCTATGAGTATCGATGAGAGAGATGTGAGCAAAGTAGACGTGCAATGTCAATTCTGTGTAGATACTGATGGGGAATAGATAATGACGGTCCTACCAGCCAGCGAAGAAGCCTATGAGCAATCGAAGGCTCAGCAAACGCAGAAACTCACTGAGGCTATGACACCGCAACAAGTCAAGTCACTCTCGCCTTTTGCGGGCGTCGTCTTTGTCACACACTTCTTTGGCCTCAATCTTACTCATCTTCACCGCCCAGAACCTGGTCAACGTGAAGAGGACATGGAAGGCAAGTTCTGGACGCGCCACAGAAATTTGGATAGTAGCCTATCGCAAACATCAATGCTATTGCCAGATCACCTAAGGCTACCCGCCGGCCTACGTAACCCTAACACCGTATTTCTCAACTTCTCAATCCATACCTCTACGATCTGCCTTCACCAGGCGGCTATTTTTAAAGCAGAGAAGAATCAGCTACCACACAGGGTGATACAAGAAAGCAGAGATCGCTGTATAGCAGCAGCTTGCCGGATCGCGGAGATAATGCGCTTGTCCAGCGATATGGATGTTTCGTCTGTTAGTCTAACACTATCGCCTAGTCTTTCTGCTGATTCCCTAACATTGATCAGATGAATCCGTTCTTGGCGTTCTGTCTCTACGTCGCAGCTCGCGTCTTTATCCAATTTCTCAAGAAGAACCCCAAGAATGCGGAGATCCGTACCTCGCTGGAGCTGCTGCTGACCGCCATGCGTGTATTGCAAAGGAAGAATCCACTTACAGAGTCCTTCTTGGTCCAATTGAACCTAGACATTGAAGGTAGTGGATTGGACGTTGTCTTTCAGAATCCGGATTATTCGACTCGTGCTAAAGAGTTGGTAAGCATTTGCTCTCCAACAAAGCTACTGCTGAAAATAATTTCCCGTATCAATTGCTCATAACATCATAGGGCGACTACGCTTATTTGCACAATATGGATCCTCATACCTCCAATTTGAAACCCAGCACCTCTGGTTGCTCCCCCTTGATCAATCTCTCCGAGACCTCTGAAAAATCCGGCTCTCTGGCAGACACGCGCGCCCCCAAATGGAACCCAGCCGCTCAGCGGTCTACGACCCAGGTTGAATCCCCGATTCAGGGACAATTTACCTTCCGCTCGGTCGAGAGCGAGGAGGTTCGAAGAGCAGGGAAGATGTTTCCCCAGGTGTCACAGCCCACAGCTCTGCCAGGTGTCTTTCCATGCGAGAATTGGGGGGAAACCTTCGACATGGGTAGGCCGTTTGGCCCTAACCCCGCGATTCCGAAAACTGCTTTTGGGACTGGCGCGTTCGATACCGAGATGTCGGATCAGAGCGGGCCCAACAACAGCACAGGCCTGACTCCTGGTTCAAGCGCGAGCTATAATCATTCGAGCTCCAATACGTCCTATACGCCACCTGAATTGCATCACGAGGACTCGACGACCTCACAGAATTCTCAATTGCCGGTCTTTAGTCATTTCAATACTTTTGCACCGCCTATGGGCAATATGTTTACAGCGCAAAATCCTGAGTCGGGGATTGTGAGGAATGATCCTAACAACAACGTCAACTTCAATGCGAACGTACAAGATAACGGCAGTACTCATTTGCAGGAGAACGACCCGTTCAAGCTTGCAGCTGGCTGGGACCAGCCGCTTGGAAACACCGAAACTCCCGTCAGCTTGACTGGTATGACGCCGGAAGGGGGATGGGCGAGTTGGGAAAGTTGAGTTTGGCTTTTCAACGAATAAAGGTCACACGATTGCATGACTCAAGACAAGGTGCTTGGTCTCGTTCGTATAAATGCTTTTGAACATGTGGAAATCTCACATAGCTGAAGCGAGGGTTTTTCAAGGTTTTTGGAAGGAATGGCTAATCGCTTTCCGTAGGCCATTTGGCTGATGATGATGATTCTGACCTGGGGTTGGGTACAGTATATACTCCACTACATAGCAGATTCGATTTATGAATTCGATGACAGATCTTTTTCGATCTCCGTACTTCCTTTGCATCTTTGATTATGATGGAGTATACTGATAACAGTAAGGCTTCTGCTGCTTGGGTGCATATGTACATCATCTCGGCAGTACATCGTTTTTAGCCACTGATGCATCTACTGAGGTTGGTTCCACCACAGCGAGCGCGACAGCGACAGTGACATCTCGGATGTCCAGATTCAACATCCATGGCATGATATCGAGAGCGGATATGGGAATCCTTTCGATTCGGGAATGGTCTGGACATTAGTATCAGTCAATTTTTGCACGGGGCTGATGTCGGGGCCCGTCTTCTGTGACAGTCGAACAGCAAAGATGACGGTTCAAAAGTGTTGTGGTTGGCTGAAGGCTTCGTTCTCATTTATTTGTGATCCCTGGAGTCTTTGGTTGCGTGTCTATTACACTGGATATTGATCGTACTGTTAGTGTCAGTGTTGCAATGCAATGTAGGTCAGACGTACTCTACAGGCTCTTTCGGGGAACATGGCTGTACGTAGCCTTAAATGCGTCATTGGACCATGAGGCTCTCTCGAATTCACTCCGTCGATGGCCATCTTTTTGACAGATCCTCGACGTGGTCTAGCGTCGATGCGCCACCTTATCATGGCCTGACGACTCTCAATTCCTGGACCTTTGACAATTTCAAGATAAATTGACCATTCACCACCTTCACTAATGCCCTCCTACTCCTACAAATCATCGCATCTACACTTCACAACAAGCTTAGACACCTTTTCGATCCCTTAGATGACTGCCCAACATCTCACTTAGCTTCCCACCTCATAGCCTCTAGACTTATTTCAACACAGGAGCTCGTTTTACTCAGCCACCAACGGTCTCTTCCTCGTCTACTTTCGAACAATTACTTCACTTTAACTACACCGCATCCATCACCGCACCCTCAGTCTGAGATCAAAATTTTGGAATGAACGCCAATCTGAAAAATTCGAAAGCAAGATCTTTCAACTGAATACACTATGGATCAAAGTATGTCACCAAATATCCTAGTCGATTACTCACTATGGACGCTTACCTAACCTCTTAGATACCTCAAGCTTGGTATCTTTACCGGTCGAGATACAGCTGAAGATCTTGCGATGCCTTATTCTCTTCGATGAACCCATTTTCATCCAACCGTTTCGTACAAAACATGAAGGTGGTCTGCCAGCAAGAACCTTGGCTATCTCGACCGTCTCAAAACATTTCTCAACACTTGCATTCAGTGTCTTCTACGGAGAAAACATTTTCGAGCTTGATGATGATGATTTCCGGTGGGACTGGGGAGACCCAGTTTGTCATTCGCCCTCAGACGTGCATCTATGTACTGACACAAAGCATCCAGATTTACATAAAAAGACACCAGACGGATTCTTGTTGGTCTGACCTGCGGGAATTACCTATCGATCACATCGAGTCATGGTCAGCTGCTCGGTGCTTGGATCAGATTTCTCAGACCGCAGCCGGTCGCGGCATCCTAAGGAACCTCCGCATGACCATTAGCCACTGCATAATGACAAAATTCTACCATGGCCGCTTGCTCGAGGCCCTGAGCAGAATGCGAGCTCTTCAATCCATCCACCTCATTCCGGTCGATGGTTGGTGGCGACAGGTGCAGACGTATAAGTATTTCAGCTCGCGAGGAAAGGATATCCTGGCCACGGGATACATGAAGCATGCAATGAGTAAGCTCGAGCATGTCAGAGAGATCACCATCGCCTATACGGGATCGCGATTATTCGAACCCTGTCTCAGCCGCGCAGAGGCACGCAAAACGAGCTTTGCACACTCACAGCCCGATAAAAATCTTTTCGTGCTATGGCTAGCGTCTCATACGCTTGCTCATCCTAACGAGCTGCAGGGTTACGAGACAGATGCGCTGGCTATGCTATTCTGGATTGCAATGCAGCTGGCTAGGAGGAATAAAGATTGGGTCCGTTCTCTCAATAACACCAGGATTTGCCCAGCTATTTCCGAATGCCATGCAGCTGTCCAGGGGGAATAAGGCGTGGGTCTATATTCCAAGACCAACACTTGATATTCTCTGTTATTCTGGAATGTCATGCAGCTGACCAAGAGGAACAAAGCTTGGGTTCATGCTTCAAGTAACACCATGATATAGACCGCTGTTCTCGGATGCCATACAGCTAGCCACGAGAAACAAAGCTTGGGTCCAACCCAACTTACATCATATAATGAGATACACTCAGCCTACAAACGATCAAAACAAAAATCTAAATTCTTCAGCTATTGCAGGGCACAACCAGGATGAAAGGATGGTCGTGTGAATTTATTTTCAAAAGGACCAGCTCGTACTTGAGGCCACAGATAGAGTTCGTGATGGAGACCATGTGGCCTTGTTTGTAATGCCGCAAAGCACTTTTGAGATACCACTAGCCTGCGTACTGATGGCAACAGGAAAGTGTGCTCGAGTTTGTCAAATCAACAGGATCTGGACCAGTCGAAGTCCCCATACTTTTGCTCCAAGAATCGAGAGCTGCGCTTGTCAAGCGTAGTTTTGTACTCATCGACTTCCTCTGCGACCGATTTGACAACCTCAGAGTTCAGAAATGACATCGTGGTCGTAGTCCTACGGTACTTCCCGCACCTCGAGTACGGCGCCACCCAAGACTTATTCCTTCTCTCTAACTCCTCCTCTATCCATGCACCAATTTCATCATCATCCCGGATGCGACCCACTGTAACAGCCTTAATGTGTGCGAACTCGGTCATTATGAGGAGCAGGAAGCTCTGGGCAAACCGTTCGGGCCAATCCGCATCAATATAAGTGTCGGGTTGATAAGGGATCATGCTCTCCCACTCGTGCATTAAGACGATGCGCAACGATTGTAATCCTCGTATGCGCCTGATGATACGTGGTAGCACACCGTCCATGAAGCGATTCAGCTTGAAAGAATCCACACAAATCCGCACAGACTTCAGACGGCCTCGGGCGGAATTTGTCTGCGAAATCATGTCAAGACAGTCAATCGAGGATACTGTAGTCAGCTCATGCTGCGGTATTTCCCTCATTATGCTCCAACGTGATTTTCTCAGGTCTGCATGAGTATACTAAACACGGACATCTTAGTTACTATTCAAACGCGATCCATTTGCACAGCTGGCGGGAGAGTATTGAACGTACGGACTTGAGATCTTGGACATTAGGCTCCCTTCGAATGACTATGCTGGATGAAGAGAGTTCGAAAGCATTCTCTCCATACAAAAGGTCTAGTGCCAATGTTGAAAAATATTTCGATACCCTCAAGATGCCCAAGGAGCCCAGTCCATAGTCGAAACCATAGTCGTCTTCGGCCGGGTAGAGGCAGAAAGCGCGAAAGGGGCGAATCAAGATGTGGCGTAAGATCTCGATGTGAACCTCCATCGGTAGAGACTCCAAAGAGGGCAAGCCTAGGTCCCTGTAAGCTTCCACCGAATATAAGCTACAGAGTCTAGAATATATTTCCACTTCTTGCCGTACGATTTGGATCAAACAAGCGGACCCACTGATCCTGCTGGACAGACAGCCGTGGTCTCTGAGACATGGAAGAGAGTTCTATTTCGGCATTTGGTACGACAAACATGGGCTCAGGGCCTTGTGTTCTGCACGCGATAGCTTCTTTCTGAGCGGTGTAATTTTCGTCTTCAATTGTAGCATATGCATGCTTTTCTTCTCTTCAGATTGCACCCCTTACTGTACAACGGCCTAAGTGAGACATCACACATTCCACATAAGCGACGCCGTAGGCAAAAGCGGACAAAGCTCCGGGCATGTGGTAGCATGAAGCACAGAGCCGCATTCTAGGGACGCACATGTGAGACATATCCGACGATATGATTTGTGGTTGATGCACAGATTTAACATAGTGAGCGAGGTTGCTGCATTGATCGCAGAAGTAATTCGTCACACCGCTATGGTTGAAGAATGTAAGGTACGCTCCTCAACAGCACACCTCTGGGCTATAATACGAGGAGGCATCAAAGGAAGACCGAAGACAAGGATGAGTGCATACGATAACGATGAATCAAGATGAAACATCGTATGGATGAATGGCGTGGTCAAGGGATGAAGTGAAGTCGATCTTTGCCAAGGCTTGAAGATGCTATTTGACGAATCCCATCTCCGAATCGGCAAATCCCCATCTTAATAAAGTTACCCTTACACCTCCGGCTTTCCCTCAAACGTGTTCTCAGGGTCATGGCTAGCGCAAGGACAACGGCTCAACCCTGGATCGAGAGATCTGCAACCACATCAACTCGCATTCGAGGCAATGAGATTTGTCCCTGAAGGCACTTGAAGCAGGAGAAAGCCCCGGGTCTAACTTAGCAGCAGTAACTTGAATTGGCTGGTTTTCGGCTGAGAATTCAGGTGATGTCACCTATCAGATATTCGTTGAGAGCGACTGCCTCCTGCAGGGTCTCGAGGAGGTCTTATAGCCTTCAATTTCCTACATGCATTCCCATGCCCTGGCCAATAATGTCATTATCAGCAAGCGACGAATGGGCGAAAATAGTCGAGACCAAGGCCTCGGGTTGACGTTCGTTCTACTCACGATGTTGGACGGCATCGGAGGGAGAGGAAAGGCTTGGAAGGTATTGGTTGGCTGGAGCAAGTGTCCGACTGGTCAGACGTCAGGCTTTCGATCTAGATTCAGAAAGGCAGGGCACACGGCACTCAAAGTCTTCCATGATGTTTTACGCCAGCGGGCCCTGCTCCGCGACATCACGCGAGGGTTCTTCAAGCTTAATTGTTAATGCGACAGACCCTGGCAGATCTGAAAGTCACCTCTTCAATTTGATTATTGTTATTCCGTGGTACTCTACGAATGCCGTGGGTGAGGAGGCAAGGCTTTTCGCTCCAGCAAAATTCACCGTTGCACAAGGCAATAAGGCAACAAATAAATTACAGTCGGTATACGGAGTACGTAGCAAAGCCATGCCAAACTTCTGGACTTTGTGTCGTACTTTTATAGAAGCTGGGGAAGAAAGGCAATTGAATGGAATGACGAAAGATGAATGGTTCGCAGCTAAGAGTCTTCACTCGGGTAGATAACCTATAAGTACCTTGAACAGCTTCACAGAGACCAATTGACCACTCTAGATAATCTAGATTTGGTGATTGGTCCCTTATTTTACCTTTTTCCCCTCCCTGCGCATCGATGCTAAAAATGCAAGATCCATTTTGTAACATTTGCATGTCCTTGCTATAAAAGGCCGGAGGGAAATGTCCGCAATACTCGGACCAGTCTGCATGCCTCTCGCTTCTGACGAAAGGGGCTCGAATGGGGTATGCGCTCATTTCTCCAGTATTCAGGATTGGACGGGTTATGAGACCGGAGCATTGACCGTTACCCACACCTTGAATTTATTCAAACAATGCATGCACATGCCATGATGCCCTGCATATATCTCAAATTGACAAATGATCGCATCTCCCCGTTTTTCCCGCCCACTGCCACATCCACCTCCACAATCTCGTAGTAGCTTTTCAGGGTCTTGACGCCGTTTGGAGTTGCAATTGAGCCTTGGTTCGTCGCCAGCGCTCACTTGGCGCCCATCGATCCCCTCCCTAAGCACAAGGCATGGGTAGTGTGAGAAGCAGGGAAACAATTGAGACCCTTCTTTGGAAATAGCCAGGAGGACCCTTTCCGGACTCCCCACCGCTGTAATCAAGCCCCCAAAGGGTCAAAAGGCGCAGGGTCCCGCTTCCTTCATCATCATCCCATTTGCTTCAACCTCTTCTTTGCTGCTGCTTCCATGAGCTTGTTGGCGCTCCTCAAATTAGTCAAATCCTGCCACTCTTGGCCCCCAACCAATGAGCAACCGCCAGGGAATAGCCACGCATGAGGATTGAACAACTCCAGCCTTTCGCATCTGCCCCTAAAGCTCGAGAAAAACATTCATAAAGCTATACGAAGCTCAGAAAAGACATTGCTGTCGGTTGTGGTGCTCCCAGGCCTGGCACGCTGCCCCGGGACCACCTTAAAAAGCTTGCCGCTATGTACGGGGAGGACTCCTGCGGGAGGAGAGTGTCGCTTCTTAACGACAACACGACAACCACAACAAAGACTACCTTCACACGACCCAAGATACCAGACAGAACGCGTCTGAAATCTTGCTCATCCATCTCCTCCTGCACATCAAGAGAAGGTGGCTATTCGTCATCGCAGTCAAGCTTTTCCGGATCGCCGCGACATTCTCACTCCCCACCAACGCCACCCTTATCACGGCTCGCCTCGCAATCCTCACTCTCTCACTCAATACCATCCCCAATGACTCCTCAATACGGGTTCGATATAGACCCAGACTTGAAGCGAGAGATGCATAATACGAATCAACAGCAGCAGCCCTACTTTTCGCAACTGCAGCGCGCTGCGACGAATGGTAATTACCCGTCAATGCAAGATGCACATCAGACACCCTACTACAATCTGGCATCACAACAATCCCTACCTCGCATGAACGAGTTCGATCTCGGCGTTGACGAGCAATCCCGACAACATCAACAACAGCAACAAAATCATCGAACTCTTCAACCCCTCCAAACACAACTCTCAGACCACTACACCTCAGCTCCCCTGCCGCAGTTCAACACCGATCCATTCACCCAACACCACAACCAGCACCACAATATCAATCAGCATCAGCACCCGACCCCATCATCAGCCACAAGCACCAATTCCCTCCCGCCAATATCCCAAGCTCCGCCCTCCGCCACCACCAAGCCTGAGCCTAGCACCCCATCGTCTGCTACCGCCGCTAACAACAAAACCCCCGTCTCCAAGAAGAAATACCCCTGCCCCCACGCCAAAACCTTCTCCTGCACCGACACATTCACAACCTCTGGCCACGCGGCTCGCCACGGCAAGAAGCATACGGGGGAGAAAAACATCCACTGCCCTACCTGCGGCAAAGCATTCACCCGAAAAGATAACATGAAACAACACGAGAGGACTCACAAAGGTGGTTCGCGCTCCGGCTCCGCCGCCGCGAGTCCCGTAATCGGGAGCAAAAACACAGCTGGAGACAGCCGAAAGGGGAGTGTAGCTTCCAGCATCGCTGATGATAGCATGGAAGTTGATGAGGATACATTCAGTGGACTTGCGTCTGGGAATGCTTCGAGGCCCCAAATGGGAGGCCGAGGTGGACGGCCTAAAATGCCGAAGAGCGAATTGAGTGAAATCATGGAAGGCTTTAATGGGGATAAGGAGATGGTTGTTGCGGAGGATGATGAAGAAGATGGGGAGGGAGAGAGTCCTGGGTTAGACGCCCTTGCCACTGCTGCTAGTGAGATGGCATGAGACTTCTCTCCTAGGGCAAGATTTCAACCATCTACCTCCCGGAAGGTCCTGAAATCCTCGAGAAGATTCATCTTAGGCACCAGACCCTATACATTAGCACCAGCACGCACTCCCAGGTACGATATTACGGAATTAGGCGGCGAAAAGTTAGGACAGGGTTGGAACTGATTGGTTTTACTTACATTATGTCGGGAGGGATGGATGATTCAGATACCCAATGCTCGCGTACACATGTTAGGAGCCTTAGGGTTTAGGGGCTAGGGGGTAAGGTGTTTTCAAGCTTGCGACTTCATGTTTTTTCTAAGCATGTTTGCAACGGATTAGATGAGTGCACGAGCATAAAAGATAGTCTGGCAGTTTTGAATGAATGAATGATATGGATCATTGAATCTGGATAATTAGATGCTTGGTGTCGTCCTCTGTGATGGTCATTGATTTTGAATAAAAGCTATATAAATGGTTTTTGTGTCATTTTATCTTGTGTTCGGTTATTCTCTCTGTCTGTTTGAGTCCAATTTCATACATCAAGCCCACCTGGGCTCCCCCTCATATCTATATTCTACTCATGAACGACCAATCTTCAGTACCTACATCAACATCGCTATCAATTAATCTATCACCAGACTAAAAGCATCCAAACATCGCCCTCTCACTTCACCAAAGCACGGAAGAAGACGTATACTGCACCTCAGTATATAGCGTTAGAACGTACATATATATCATGCCCTAACCAAAACAGACATATACATATCTATGTTACAATAATATCATCGACGCAGACGCCACAACACTCGACCCCAATCACACAACAGGAAGTACCTCATGCTGGAAGCAGACTCAATATCTAGGCTCGTAGCTGAGGATAAAGCCTTAGCAACACAACCTCTGGATCAAAATCATCCTGCAAAATCAGAATTATCAGGTGTACAATCAACATATCGGTGCGAATATAACTCAGAAGGGAGAACATGTAACTATAGAAGTGATATTCCAGCACTAGGACGAAGATCTATCGACTGAAGCGGGGGAGAGGAAGGAGAGAAAATGGTTTGGCGAGCTTGCGCGATTTAGAGGGATTTGGCGAGGCGTCTGTTGCGAGGGCTGTAATAATGTATTTGGTCTTGTGGAGAGCTGGTATTGTTTCGGATGAGTTGGTTGTGGTTGGGGGGTTGAAGGGGAGTGAGGTGGTGGTTGGACGGACGGATGGATGGATGGATGGTGCTGTGGGGGGTTGGTTTTGCTTGGTGGATAGATTTCTAGGGGGGCTGTATATATTGAGTTGTTTGAAACCGAGCGTTGTTCCAATAGTCCCGAATGTTTGGATTTCTGGCTGGGATATCACGAGTCTTTTCACCTTTGAGATACAGAAAGTTAGAGTCGTGGATTTCTTCGATTCATGTTGTGGTGATCAATTACTGGATCGATGATCATTATTCTCAGATGCATGCCGCATCGCATCAAGACTGGTCTCGTAACGTCTAATACGTAGATATTTGGCAAGAGTATGACTCGGCTGAAGTGGAGAGGAGCAGTATTTTGATCAAAGGCCTTGCAAGTCTGGCATAGACTCTTCACATCTCGCATTTCTAGTCCTTTGCATACCATGGCAGAACCTCTCTGAGCAGCTTCTTTTTGATCTTGTTGTGAAAGTGGAACATAGGAGCTGACGAAGAAAGCGTAAATATTGAATGTAATGGGGTCAGTACTAGGGAAAGATTGAAGCAAGTAGTGCAGATTACACTACAAGGAACAAGGAAACTTGATACTGAAAACGAATCAACAGGGTTGCAGCAAATGGTGGAGATAGAAAAGTCATCGCAGCTGAAAGGACAGGTTAAATGGGAACGATGGCCAGGACAATAAGACCTCATTATCAAGAGGAGAGGCCGTTGTCTCGATTGGCTAAGCTCCTAAGGTACTGACAATCCGCTAGAGCGCCCTAATGCTCGATATGGGTTAGTCAGTTTCGCAAGAAACATATGATGGCGCTGGGCGAACTTAGATTGGCAAGATCGTTGAAATGCTGCATGCATTCTATAAGACTTTTCTTCTCACTAACTTCTCACAGTCGTCAGAGTTTCGAAAAACGAAGATCAGTCTCGAGCTGGTCGTCCAAATCTCGTCATTGCGCATCTGACTTTCTAGTCTTGCCCACTGAGCCAATACTTCGATCTGTGTCGAGGCCGATGCTTGGGCAGAGAGGTACCACATCTTCCACGACGTTTCGTCATCTACCCAATGCCCAATATGGGGCATGGAGATGTGAGGTCGAAAATCCGGCCAGATATGGAGTACATCAAGGTTCCTGCGCTTGAGAAATTCCACGTGAAAAGAGCTTTTGGATCATAATAGAGGATCCTCAGGATTCTTAAGGCATCGGGACGGATCGGAGGTTAAGCAGACCAGAACGTTTGAAAGCGTGTCGCTGTGTGTGGCTTGGGAGTGGTTCCTTCGGATAAAGACGAGGTCAATCGAAGACTTTTTGTGGTTTCAAACCCTGATGTATCCATCGATAATGTGCACTTAGTCGGTCCATAGGTGAACTTCCAGCGGGATACTGATCATCATCACGCCAGTGGGTTGCTCTCAATGCGTCCTCAGTGAACGGATTTTTCCCATTGCGGAAGAAAAAGTCTTCAAGCGGCTTTTGTTCGTAATAGTAGGTGTAATCATGCCCGAGCGCAGACTCGAGTGACGCGGTGTTGTAAAAACAGTGTAGCATGACGCTTGTCAAAGAGAGGTTTGGCCCAATTGCATGCGCGAAATGTTCCAAGGTCCCTGATTGCAGAGTGCACCTGTACATGAACAAATGTCTCAGCTTCGGAGATGCTGTCAAAAGTTGAGTATACTCGTCCTCTTCGGCGGCAAAGTCCTCCAGAATGAGGGATTTGAGCCTAGGAAACCGACAATCGCCCAGAGTTGCCCTAAAATTACTTGTCGTCTCAGCGTCGTCAACATCCACAGTGTCATAAAGACGGATGTATAGGCATTCTAGATTTGTAGCAACAGACAAAGAGGCAGCAACGCGGCATTCATGGTAACAGCTGCGATCGTTAGAGTCGAAGTCCCACGTGCCAATGTCAATGTCTAAATGTAGTCTTTTCAATCTCGGAAGCACATGTGCGAAGTAACGATGCTGCGGGATTGCCAAATCGAATGCACCGTATGACTGGAAAGTACCAGGATCTCGAACACAACGGCAATTCTCCAGGTCAATCTCCGTGATTGATGACTTTGAAGAGTAAAGGGCTAGCATTACTGGATGTATTGTGCTTTGTGGCAGGGGAGAATAGCCTGGGTGCGGTAGTATCTGGAACCTTAGATGCTTTTGGTATTCGAGCCTGCATTTTTCATCCGAACACAGATCGCCCATTCTTACCCCAAAATACCTCATGTTCTCCACTTCCATCTGGTCCCATTTCCCAATTTGGCCGATTACCAAACACTTTAACATTGGGAGTTGACTTATGGTGGAACACAAGTGAGCAATCAACTCTCCGTTGCTGCACATCGTTTCCTGGTCACATTTTCTTTTCATGAATGCTTCGTACCAGAGATCAATGTTAGCTACAAGATCCTCCGGAAACTCTTCTACGTAACGGTTTTCTTCCCTCTGCCGCATACGCCACTGGACTTGAACCTGCCATTCGTACTCCTGACGGGTGCAACTTTTATACGAAATCGGGTAGTAGATCAAGGTGCGAAGATGCGGCTTGAAACGAGTGATCACCGAACGTGCTACATCCAAAGCAACGAGATTGGGACAGATGGCAATCTTGTCGAAAAGTAGAGGGATTGCCGCGTGACTGAACGCTTTGCACACTAGGCGAAGTTTCTTTAGTCCTTCCCTGTCGATGGATTTGAAGATGGATTCCAAGATCTCCGTGGGAAGCTGCACCTCAATTGTGTCTTTTCGGGGTACCATTATACTGGAAAGGGAGCCGAACCAGGCTCCTTATCCCTGCAACTATTGTGTTACTGGTGGTGTTCTGGTGCAATGCCAAAGAATTGTTGCTACGATCCCTGTGAAGGAAGTGTAATTGAGTTTGTAGTCCACCAAGGGAATTGATTGTAGGTAGCTTCCCCAGGTCTTTGGAAGTGTTTTGGTAGTAATCCCGTGGTAACACAGGATTCAAGGATCATCCGTTGTTGGCGATTCGACTAGTGTGGACCACTGACGCTAGCACTACCCTTTTCAGAAGCTCAATTCACTAAGGTACGATTGCCACAGTGGACAGAATCACGTCAAAGTGAGGCTACTTTCACACATCTCTGTGACGTCTTGGTCTCTCTTAATGCGATGCCGGTAGGTACGTATGGCTATGAAATTGCACTACTTTGGGAAACACTGTTAAGTGAGTGTCTTGTGAATTTGCATCAGATATCTTCGATTTGCACACGCTCAGGGATCGTGACATGTCACATGACTCATCTAGGTTTGAAACCCTGATGAATGGCCCGGGTGGACGAGAAAGAACCCTGCAGAAGGTTTGCTCAAAAATTGCTAGAAAGACTCTTGCATTCGTTGATCGACGGCAAAGCCTCGAACGCCCTGTCAATGAAACCAGCTTGTGCGAGTCAGGTGACCCTCTCCTCCAACCTCATTCACCATTTCACGCTTAGAGATCCGATCCGCTTCATATCGCTCTATTTGCTTGGCCTCAAACGGATTCTTGCCCTCTCCGAAAAAGAATCGTTCAACATCGCCGAAGACATCCATGTATTCTGTACGCTGCCATGGCTCTTCAAAACCGCCATATAGTTGGTTGAATGACAGTGCTTTCAGCGGTAAAGACATCTTTGCCCAGGCTGCAAGGCGCGCCCAAGAACCTGAGGTCAGGCGATGGCAATGGATGGTGAGATGTTGAAGCTTCGTAGAACGCCTGAAAAGATGCATAAGGTCTGCTTCTGTTGATTTGAAAAACGCTATGATTAGGCTTTTCAATTTAGGAAATTCGCAGCGACCGAGAAACACTTGAAGCGAGACACTCTCGTAAGTGGTCTTTTCGAAAGCATCAATGGATAGATACTCCAGATTTCGAGCCGACTGTAGAAGCTTTCCGACATTTCGATCAGCATAGTATGATCCCCCGGTGGGCTTGGAGTACCTGTCACTATCTGCGGTCAGGCGCAAGTGAAGCTTAGTGAGAGCACCAAAGCAGAAGAGCTTGGCGTCAGCCAATTCTGGTGGCGATAATTTGAAAGCCGTAGAGTTGGTGGTTTCTTCATTATCTTGAGCTTCCATAGTGATTTCTTTGACTCGAGAATTGGTTGCGATGAGCCCAAGCAGAACCGTTCTCCAGGGATTAGTGATGTTGCCGTCAAGAAACCCAGATCTTCGTGAACACGTCAGCTGTTCGAAGTAAAGATTGCAATCTTCGTCCGGGACTGTCTCCATAGACCAGGGCAAGTGTTCCTCCAAGGAGCTCAGAGACATCGACCTTGAACTCAACATATCTGTTATGATGATTTTTCGTAAATTCGGAGTGTTGGCGAGAACGAAAGAGAGGTGCGCAGAGCATTTCCCAGATCGAAGGGTTTCTTTCTGCATCTTGCGGGTTTTGCAGAGGACTTGAAACCAATATTCGGCATCGGTGATTTCGGTACCGTTATAGTCGTCGTATGCCTCGATGAAGTCTTTCTTGTCAAGGTCCTGGTAGGTGTTTGATGAAAAGACAAGCGTCCGAATATACCGCTAGAACCGGATCACGAATAGCTTGGCTATGCGTAAGTCTGTATCATTGAAGGACAGAAAAATCCGATCAAACAGATAAGGACTTGCGGCCAACTCGTACGCCTTACATACTAGACGCAGGTCTTTGAGGGCTGGCTTGGATGCGTGGCCGCAAACTAAGCTCAGAAGCTCTGGTTGAAGCATGATCATTGTCTGTTTAACAGTTGGTCGTAAGGGAATAGAGCTGTTTGAGAAAGTCAGGGAAGACTAAAGGTCAAGTCAATGTCTAAGTGTAGAGGCTTTGAATGTAGATAAGTGAAGTATGACTGGGATATAGTGCATGAGCCATCAACTAACACATTCGCGTTCTCACAAAGGCCAATTCAACACATTGGCACCGGAATATTTAACCTACGCCTAACAAACAACTCGCATTAATAGACTGATTAGTGTCCTTCATCTTTTTCAATCTTCAGCAACACCACTAGTCTTGGTGTCAGTGCATTGAACGATCCTGGTAGACGCAGTCGTGGGCTTGTCATATTCTAGCTTTATGTTGGTATCTGCCACGCCAGCCACGGGAATGGTGGTGACTACTCTGTTATCTGGGCTACTTTATGCAAGAGCCTCAACAGTCGTGAAATCGAGACAAGTAGCAGGCTAGAACTCATCGGAACATTTGCTTTATAACGCTACAAGGCAAGGCTGCACAGCTGACTGCAAGCCAATAGCTTCGTAACAAGAAAAGCTTGCGCTATCCTACGACAAGGTGTCCAGGTCAGCGGGATGTGATATAGAGGGATTGACATGATTGACAAGCTCGGAAAAATCCTTGCAAAGTCCTACTCCAACATCGTCTGCAGCAGCTACGATCTGCTTACTTTTCCCGGAATCGTGCAAAGTCTCAATGTTAATTTGCTTCTAAGCTCCTGGAACACGGGACAGACAGACATTAACAAATGCGATTTCGAAGGGATAAGCCAGTCTCCAAACATTTCGGAAGCAGCCTTTGCGTTCACGCGTCTGGCCGCTACTGATTCAATTCGATTTGGGTCTAGAGAGATAGCATTTTTCGAAGCGCTGAGAGCTGAAATGTCCGTTTTGGGTCAGATTCTATTCGTTCTTAATTTGTTGTATCATTAAATAGTACAGCAGGAGCTGTTCTTGGCAATTCATGGTTGATTCTTCCTGTAACACGTATAGGAAGAAGGTAGCAAAACATATAGGGTCGCAGGAGGTGTGCCCCGTTACACTTAGTCATCGACACAAGCATGTATGTTACGAAAAGGAAGCTAATTGAAATATTACGACGATATCTAATCTCTTGGCATTCAATCATCCATCTCAATATTCAGCATCCATAAGGTAACTATCTAATATCCTACCAGGTGCCGTTATAGCTGCCTTATCGATAATAACAGGTAGGGGTCAGAAAGGAGAGATGGAAGCTTCACGAGGCCCTCCAAGGGTCAAGAACAAGGCTCCAGGTACGTTGTATATAGCAACGTCGTCGAGTCTTTACTAACATGGAACAGCCCCACAACAGATCAGCGCAGAGCAGCTCCTCCGTGAAGCTGTCGACAGGCAGGAACCAGGCCTCCAAGCGCCAACCCAACGGTTCGCCGATCTCGAGGAACTTCATGAATTCCAGGGCAGGAAGAGGAAGGAGTTCGAGGACTATGTACGGAGGAACAGGATTAACATGAATAACTGGATGCGCTATGCACAGTGGGAACTTGAACAGAAAGAATTTCGAAGAGCCAGGTCGATTTTCGAGCGAGCTCTAGACGTAGACTCAACATCTGTCATACTATGGATCCGGTACGTGGAAGCAGAGATGAAGACAAGGAACATCAACCATGCGCGAAACCTACTGGACCGAGCTGTGACCATTCTTCCGCGTGTGGACAAATTGTGGTACAAGTATGTTTATATGGAGGAGACACTAGGTAACATTCCTGGAACGCGGCAGGTCTTTGAGCGGTGGATGTCTTGGGAGCCAGATGAGGCTGCCTGGAGTGCTTACATTAAGCTCGAGAAGCGATACAATGAATTTTCAAGAGCTCGGGCAATTTTGGAGAGATTCACCATCGTTCATCCTGAAGCACGGAATTGGATCAAGTGGGCGAGATTCGAGGAAGAGAATGGCACAAGCGATCTAGTGCGCGAGGTGTTTGGACTCGCGATTGAGACACTCGGGGATCACTTCATGGATGAACGCCTGTTCAAGGCCTACGCGCGTTACGAAGCCAAGCTCAAGGAGTATGAACGTGCTCGGGCGATCTATAAGTATGCTTTAGACCGTCTGCCAAGGTCTAAAGCTATGTCTCTCCACAAAGACTATACCACTTTCGAGAAGCAGTTTGGAGATAGAGAGGGAGTAGAGGATGTGATCCTCTCCAAACGGCGGGTCCAATACGAGGAACAGATCAAAGATAATCCGAAAAATTACGATGTCTGGTTTGACTATGCCAGACTGGAGGAAACCTCGCAGGATCAGGACAGAGTGCGAGATGTCTACGAACGTGCAATAGCACAGATACCACCAACGCAAGAAAAGCGTCACTGGCGAAGGTATATCTACTTGTGGGTCTTTTACGCTCTGTGGGAGGAGATGGACAACAAGGACACCGAGCGTGCTCGCCAGATCTATCAGGAATGTCTCAAGCTCATCCCTCATAAGAAGTTCACGTTCGCGAAAATTTGGCTAATGAAGGCTCAATTTGAGATTCGGCAGTCACAGCTGCAGGCGGCGCGCAAGACGATGGGTCTAGCTATTGGCATGTGCCCCAAGGACAGACTGTTCAAGGGATACATCGAGCTCGAGCTAAAACTATTCGAGTTTGTCCGTTGCCGTACACTGTACGAAAAGCACATCGAATGGAACCCAGCCAACTGCTCAGCATGGATCAAGTTTGCCGAGCTGGAGCGAGGTCTGGACGACATGGAGCGGACAAGAGCGATTTTCGAGCTTGCAGTCGACCAGCCTGTGCTAGATATGCCAGAACTCTTGTGGAAAGCCTATATCGATTTCGAGGAAGAAGAAGGTGAGTATGACCGAACGAGACAGTTGTATGAGCGGTTACTTGATAAGACGGATCACGTGAAAGTCTGGATTAGCTATGCCCACTTCGAAATCAACGTGCCCGAGGAAGGTGAGGAGGAAGACGAGGAGCAAGAAGACCGGCCAATCAGCGAAGAAGCCAAACAACGTGCTCGCAAAGTCTTTGGGCGAGCCTATGCAAGTATGAGAGAGAAGGAGCTCAAGGAAGAGCGAGTTGCGCTGCTGAATGCTTGGAAGTCATTTGAGAACACTCACGGCTCGGCTGAAGATATCGAGAAGGTTGATAAGCAGATGCCGAGAAAGGTCAAGAAGAGGAGAAAGTTGGATGATGACAGCTTTGAGGAGTACATGGATTACGTCTTCCCCGCGGATGACGAGTCTGCGGCGAAGATGTCAAAGCTCCTCCAGATGGCTCATCAATGGAAACAGAACCAGGGAGAGAACGGTGCCGCTTAATTTGTGCGCAGATATGCCAAAGCGCATTACGATACCCAACCGCTACCCAATCGAAGCTTTCGTGCTCCAAAGTCTTTTCTCCGACTTGCTGTTGCATGTGTTACCCGATCTATTGGCAGATTCTACGTCTGATCGTAC
>JASZXT010000240.1:0-35840 GCA_035521555.1 Lecanoromycetidae sp. Uapishka_2
GTCGGAGATGGGGGATGTGGTGGAGGTGGCGGTCAGGTGCTTGCCAGCATGCACGAGACGGATGTCGACGGTTGGCGCTGATGTGCGGAGGGAGAGGAGTTGGCGGAGGGTGGGTATTGTGGTGTCGGCGGGTACGGTGAGAGGTATGGCTAGGGTGGTGTGAGTGAGTGGCGTGGTGGAAATCAGGTAGGGAGATGCTTACTGTCGCCTGAGAGGAGTTTGACGAATATCTGAAAGTTATCTGATGACTTTGAGGACGCTGACGTCGAGGAAGCGTTGGAGGATGATCTTGAGGAACGCATCGTCGATAAGAAGTTAGAGATAGGGATGGTTGATGATATGACACGAGCTGGTTATGCGTGAGAAAGATTTGAGTGATCTGGTTAATATTGGGTTTGACGATAAGGAAGAGGTCTTGGGGAAGAGTGCAAGTTTATAGATGTTGAGTGGTAAGGCGCAAGTGTGATACAATGTGAAATGAAGATGTACCGGGTGTCAAGGAGAGGTGTTGTCATAGATAAAAGGGATTAAGGAAGCTGGCAATCGAAAGGGTATGTAAGCCACATCGGTGTAAAGTAGCCTATTTGGATTAGCGGTCTTGCGGTCTGGACGTCCACGTTGTTCCTGGAAAGTCAGCTGTTGCTGTGCTGAATACGGAATACGGCCGTAGCAAAGGAAAGTAGTGCGTGACTGACCTTACCTTAAGATTTAGAGGAGACCAATGATTTGATGGGTGATGTGACCACTTAGATCGAATCGTGTCATTTTCCCCGGGCATCGTTCCGGGCAGCCATGCACCTAGACCACCCCTGGACCACCGCCACGCTGCAAGGGGCTTTCAAGCTAGAACAAGCTAGAAATGGTGCCCGGAAAGCCGGCCTCCGCAGCTCTTAGCTCAAGGCTAGTCATGCCAAACCCGATGCGGTCATCCAGACGAGCCAGACTGCCATGTCGAGCAACTTACTTGTATCAAAAATTGACCATAAGCTACGTCTGACATCGTCAGTATGCTGTTCGATTAAAGTCGAGTTCCAAAAGTCTATAGCTGTTGGTCTCTATACTGTTGAGCAGATCGTCCCCGTTCTCGTTATTGTTTGTGGTTCGATATCGATATGCATCTGGGAATCATGACAAGGATTCGGATCATCATTTTCCAATATTAGAGAAACTACCGAAGGGACGGTGCTTGGTGTGGGCTTCGTCTGGCGGAGCTTATGATCAAAATCCGTAGGAGATAGGAGAAATATAGCTTATGGAACCTTCTCACTAGTGTGCCGTAATCAATACACCTGCACACTGTAGACTCAGCATTACCCTTTTAAGATATAGGCAGATGGTGAGACATTGCAAATGACTGGCTCTGCAATCCGGATGAATAATGTTCCATACCCACAAGAGCCGCAACCGAGAACGAATATCTCTCGCAAGAAGTGCACTTATGACTCTTCTCCAACCTTAATATCTCAAAGAGCCTTATGTATGATGCATCCAGCATTAATGTCATGTTTCCAACAATTTTCTGGGTGAATGTCGAATGATTCAATGAAGATCCAAGTCAAATGCCACAGCTTGCGTCTTTGTTTACCGTACCTTTACCCACTTTGATGATAGGCCAATTCCTACATGCTCCTATTAATTCTGCAACGGAGTGTAGATGAAATTCCCCACCATGTGTAGTGTTCCTGGAGGGATAACCTAAAAGCGCTCAAGCTTTGTAGTGGCATGACAAGGACAGGACTCGTGTCGAGGATGCTTCTAGCGAGAGTATCTCGCGTAACCACGACTCCTCGGCCTGTCCTTTAAATCAATTTACAGAGCCTTTCCACCCCTACTGCTCCTTAGAAACTTTTCGAGCCGAAACGTTTGCAGCATCCAGCGCCATCCAGATTCAAGTGCTCTCTTGAGCCCAATGACGTCTTCAAACACAGATCTCTCTGCAACCATGTTTCCCCAGACTGTTCTCTTGCCCAAACAAAATGGCTTGGAAGTTTTGTGCCCACACAAACAATGGACTCATTACAGCCACTTTAATTCTGCAGACTAGAAGTGTGACGTAATAGCCGATAATGAGGCAACCGAGACCACTCAAAATACTTACAAAACAATGAATTGGCGTATCCAGGGCTTCAAAGTGATGCAAGTATGCTGCCATGCATGTCCGCAAGTCTCTTCTCGCTTTTTTTCACAGCTTGCTTCCATATTCCGTGACTCTGTTCATTGCCTAGGGCTGACTGCTCGTGAGCTAGCTCATCTGCCAGCTCGAACCCGTCTCTAATAGCAATATTAGCGCCCTCTCCGCCCAGAATTGGCATTGCATGAGCTGCGTCCCCTATTAGAAGGACACCATGTTTCGCAAGGTCTTGGGACTCGTCAAGCGGCAACAAAATGCTCCTCATCAACCAGTGCAGGATTCTGTCCTGACGGACTTTTTCGCTGTCGAATATCTCGCCGAAAGGAGGTTTTAGTTCCCCAAATTTCTCAATCTCAGCGTAAACATCTTCAGGTATGTTCTCTGCTCCACTTAACGGTCTATCCGGCTTATGTAATGCATCGTTTGCACGGGCAGGACGGGAGTACGTGTAGCCCAATACAGCCTGTGGAGGAGCAATGTTGTTGATGGATAGCTGGAACAAGGTGCTACCATGACGGCAATGTATGACGGTGGAGCCCTGCATATGAGGTGCAATTCTTATTTTGTAATCTTCGAGCGAAACTGTCCGACTACCATTGAACACAACATAAGGGAGTACGTTGGGCACCGTCTTGGGCGCCAACGTCTTGCGAACTTGTGAGTGGACTCCGTCTGCCGCAATCAGGATGGTGCTTTCTAAGGAAGTCCCATCTTGAAAGCGTACAGTGGTTCGCCCTGGTGTAACTTTGACGTCATGAATTCGACGGTCCCAAATGATATCTTGTCCTTCTCGGAGTAACATTTCCAATCTTCCTCGATGACAGCGAAAAGAGGCTGGTGCAACCTCGATATTCGAGAGTAGATGGTCTTCGCAAATTTTACCCATTCCATCTTGGCCTTTGTCCACAGCCAGCGTTTCACAGAATGTTAGTTCATCCATTTGAAGCACTTTCAACAGCGATTCATAGGACCACCGATGAAGCGTGATACCATAATTATAGCGTGGAGATGCAGATGACTTCTCCAAAATGACAGAGGGTATACCTTTTGCTTTGAGACACCGCCCCAAGGTCAAACCTGAGAGACCCGCCCCAACGATGGTAATGCGTGGCAATGTCATTTAAGTAACAAGAACATCTCAAGTGACACCCTCACTACTTTTCGATATATTTAAGACAGATTGCTATCAAGACAGATTGCAAAAGAAAACGATACATGGAACAAGCAGGTGGTGAAGAGTGGTTCAGCCAAAAGGAACAGTGACTTGCTCGAATATACCAAGCGGAGCTGGAATTACAAGACTACCTTCGACACGAAACTATGCCAGCTCAGGCATTCTCTCCATTTCGAGTGGTTGCCCAACTCTGAAGTCTGAACCCAAGTATGAAGATAGCGTCCAATAAACTTTGCGAGGGCCTCGCGCGAAATCTTTCATGCCAAGCCCCGAGTAGGAATTCCCCAATGCAGCTAGCTCGATTCAAGGCCCGTGGCCAGCTCTACCAAACGATTGAAGCTGCGTAGCTCTCTTCGTGCACCATCGCATTGCGACAATGCTACCTCTACCATGAGTGAAACAACCACCGAGGCTAAGCCTCGAAAGCTGGTCGCCATATCTCAACCTATTTCTGTTCTCCCAACAAACATCGCCCGCCTCTATACCAACATCCATCCTATCCTCATTCTCGCTCTTTACTATTTCTGCTTTCCCTCACTCGTTGCCGATCCAGTTTCTACCCTCAAGAAAGCTTGCGCGCCATTGGCTCATCTACAGATCACATACTGCGTAGTATGCCTACCACCGTCTTCAGGCAGCTCGACTCCACCGCCGAAGCCCACCAAGACACCCCAAAAGAAGAGGGTCCAATTTGCAAAGCCACCTTCCAACAAACCTATACCGCTTGCTTCTAGAATAATAGTAAGTCCTGCTTGAACTTGAACTATTGTCTATTCCTGAAAAGCGAGTGCTAACAAAGACCCTTTGCCTTTTAGCCCGCTATATACTCTCTCCTTCTCTGCCTCTCACTTGCCGCGCCGCTCCTCACCGTTATCTTGATTCTCTTCGGCGCTCCGCTTACCACGCACTTTTGGCACAATCTGCTCTGCGCAACACACATCTCGTTGTTAGGCGTCCTACCACTATTCTACGTCCATGGGGTTGACCCACGAATGTGGAGAGAAATCTCGGGAGCATGTCTGCCATTCGATGAAGTGTGGGGCGGACTAATTGGGGCCGTCGTGGGATCTTGGCTGGGAGCTGTGAGCCAGTCTTGCAATATCTTTTTGTGTCAATATTGACGATTACCAGGTACCTATACCCTTGGACTGGGATAGGGAGTGGCAGAAGTGGCCGGTAACGATCGTTACTGGTGCGTACTTGGGATGGTTTGTATTTAGATTTGCTGGTGAACATCTGCTTCGGGGTAAAAGGATAGAATTTGATTGAAAGATTCAAAAAACATCATCGCTTCTTGATCCTCCAGTACGACTTCAGGCATCCCGATCGAAAAGAACGCCAGCTAATCTCAATGCGGACGATTACCTGTATCCACACCCCAGTGCACGGTGATTGATGAAGCGTCGGCCTGATGCCTGACGCTTTACGAGGCACAGGAGTACATGAACGAAAATATACCTACTGGAATGTAGGTGATGAGTTGGCCTTCTAGATGAATAAGCTCTCTTTTCTAAGCCCCAATTGGCGATTGCCTTTGCGATCGTGTATAGATACTCCTTTTCATTTTCGATTTCTTTTGTGGTACCCCATTTCTTCTTCATGCCGCCGGGCGTCTGTCATCAGGTTGAATTTGTGGGACAGCATGGCCGCTGTATGAGCTTCAGTGCTTCAAGGTTTGTTAGATCTACCGAATTTCGTCCTTCAATAAGAGGCAATGCTTACAATTCAGCTCTCTCTCGCAAAAACTCTTCTCTGATTCGCTCGGCTTCATCGCGAGAGATGGGGTAGTCCTCGACCATCTGTGATAGTTATGAGCTTCGGTCCCAATCACACCCTCAACTGGCAATCAGATCAAGACTCACATCCATGACGTTATCAAAGATTTCAAGAGGCAATCGTCGCATGACCGGGACGCACTGACGAATCTCGCGAGCCCACCAATCCCGTCGCTGACATGGTACCATAGCGGTGGACATGATGCGTCTGTTGGGATCGACAAGATGGATAGTGATGAACTTGCAGTGCCCTGGTTTCGAACGATCCCGAAGCTTCAGCGGATTTCGTCTCGTTTGAAAGACCTTCTAGCAATCAGCCCGGACAAGACCGATAGATCTGAGAGCTCATACGTTAGGAAAGCTGATGACTCGGCCTTCTCGAATGCTTACGTCGCCAATTTCTTGTACTGCAGACTCTAGATCTTTGATTCCGTATACGTCTTCGGTATCACTTGTTGTTTCGGTGTGGGTATTCAAGAATATAGGTTCGTCATTGGAGACTCGATGTCGAAACGATATCGACGCTGCTGAAATATTTTCGCAGTCGTAAAAGTATAGCGCACTGGCGCAGATGCGCTTATTCTATAATTCACGTGTTAGTCGACGTTCACTGAGTACTATGGACCAGGAGGTCCACCAATAGCCACGCGTACCATTTGGCCTTGAACGTGCCAGTCTTCGCCAGGGTCGTCTGGCCTTTCAGAATCCAGATCTATACTAGAGACCTGGATGATGACCTGAATACCAATATCCCAGAATTCTTTCTTCAGATCTACGTACACGGATCTCTGCAGTCTTCCATTCTCGTCTAAAAGTTGGGACTGAGCCCTCGCTTCTGAAGAACGATATGGTCCAGGCTCTGGATCGGGCCACGTTTGACTGCTCACACGCTGATCAGGGTCTATTCGGCGAGTGAAGAGCTTTGGTGTCTTTAGGCTCATCAGGGTAAAGTTCAACATTGGTATCAATGAAGACACAAGTTCATCGGCAACGGAATATAGTCTCCGATGAAGTAAAGGATGCACGTTGTTGATGTAGCTTGTGATGCTATCACCTCAGCCAATTGTGAGTCCTCCAATATCAATACCTCGGCTTTATGCTTACCGTGCTTTGCCAGTCTCCCCTTCGAAAGCAACTTCGCATGGCAGCCACTGATGTCGTACCGACCAGGCGTTGCTGACCATGTAGTAGCCCTTTCCGCTGAGAGAGCCGTTTTCGTCGGAGCGTAAGAGGCTTCTGAATCTGCCTTTGCCAGAGAATTCGAGGCAATCGTCAAGCTTGAGTTTAGCAGATGACAGATATTTCGTTCTTCCAAAACACAATGGATACAGAGCCGGGTCCACGATTGTTCTTTCGCATCCATAAAAAAACATGGGTTGATCAAGTCTGCTGGCTCTCTCGAGGCGACTAAGCGGCGCTCGCAATGCAGACTTCAGTGATGAAGGAAGTAAGGTATCTGATTTGTAGATGCCGCCATCCAGAGCAAAAATGAACTGGCACTCAGAAAATTGCCTAGCTCTATCCTGGATTTCTTGGACGCACTGGCTTAAGCTTAGCATAGGACATTTTAAATTTCACTATTGAGGCTAACCCAGTCAGCCATACCAGGAGATATCAATGCATGCTCAGACAAAGCGTGACATTTCCAGCCTTCTACAAAGGCCTCATCTGGTATCCTCCGATCCCAGTCGATGTCATCCGTCAGTTCGTTCATTAAAAACAGCATCAGCCGCTCGGCTACTGTGAGAGGATCTGATGCATCTCCGCTAGATTCTCTTCAATGACTACAATAATATGATTTGCACTGGAGATAGCCGTACCCATCTTCTGAGCCATCCAGAGCCGAGTTCAAAAAAGTGTTATGTGAGTGGCGTACGGAAGAACTCTCCGCGTACTCCTGCTGCCATTTGAGTGGAAGCCGAAAGCCAGGCACGGCGATGTCTTTCTGGTTTCTTGATGCCATATTGTCTTGTCGTCCAATATGTCAACGTAGTCGCGCTAGCCGAAACTTAAATGTAGCTTCTTCATTGCCTCAGGGAAAGCTCGAGTGCTATTATATGAGCACTGATGGTTTCGAAGCTTAGGAGAAGCGAAATGTAGATGATGGGCGAAAAGTGTTGATGTAGCATTTTATGACGTCAATTTGGGGTCGAAAGAGCCGACAGTCGCATACAGCTGTATGACCTTGATACCGCAAAAGGTTTACTACGGTATCCGTGCCTTTACATGGTAGTTTTCGAGCGAAAGTATGAGACTCATTGGGTGCGCTGACCATTTACATGCCCCATTTGTCTTGGTCAAATTGACATTATGGTATATACCTAGTTTGATGCTCCTCCATGGAAATAAAGTACCCAACTATACAACCCTTCTTTCATGTAGAGCTAGGCATGTGTAAAAATCGTAAATCTTGTCGTTGCGACTCCAACGCCGTTTTAGGCTAGGAGGTCCGTAGACTAACGACTGAGTCACGGAGCAAGGGTTATTGTCAGGTTTCAATTGATACGGTCAAGATGACCCTTCATCCTCTTCACCCCTAGCTTTTGATCCAACGCTGCTAAATTTTCATATCTTCACAGACTTGGTAAGACTGTATCAGGACACAGTGCCAAGACTTCTACACACGCTAAATTGCTGTATAGCGCTAAGTACGGACCGAGGGGACTGCATCTTCCACGTCAATCCGCGACCCTACATATGGCTCAGCACCCACACGAAACCCAGCAGAAGATGCGGAGCCACAGCCGTAGATGCAAGATCAAGTCGCTGTTACAAGACGGTCCGTTGAGTATCAAGCAAAGACGAATTGCATCACAGAATAGTAACACACACTCCTGCTGTCACGGTATCTAGAACACTCTAGAAGGAGTTCAATACTGTGACACTGTTACATACTCCACTTTCAACCCTTGGAGGGCCTCTATCTTCTTTGGTGATCCTCTACACGACTGAGACATTCGAGTCTGACCTTGTGTTTCGGCACCGTGCCTTGCTCGTAGGGCCGAGACGTTGACAAGGTTGCGGATTCTCAAGCTGCTCGCTAGTTTTCCGTCATTTGATTAGAGGCTAGTACTTCTCATACGCTGTAGTTGGCTTGCCAAGTCACATCTTCGAAGATGAATGATGAGCTTTCCATATTTTCGTCGAACCTCTGACAGTGGCAATCGTCAGCACCTTTTCTTGGTTCGTTTGAGTGTGCGATATCTGTATCTGCTAGTTAGTACTAGTTCCATCTGATAACGCCTTTGTAAGTCCTTGGGTTTCATACTTGTAAAGGTGAGTTGTTCAGCTTCTCTAGATATCATACATAGGCTAAACCGAGACTGCTAGCCATGTTGCACGTCACAGGCTGTGCCATGTCGGGCTACAGTGCCCCTCCACATCCTCGATACAGAACTATGCGGAGAATGGGGAAATCTCGCTACCATCTCCGTTCTTTGTCTAGCACGTGCGTCTCACGATGCGAGGCGGAGGGGGTTTTGCGACCTCAAACCAGTCTTATCCAGTTTTGCCCAAAAAATTCCTCACCCGCCATGTCTTCAGCGTAAGAACATGGGTAGACCAGTGACATCTCGCAACCATTTCTGTTTTCGCTCTAGAGGACGGCCTTGATGTTGGAAGGGGAGGGCTCTGTGCCGGTTTCGTTGTGTTACAAGTCCTCGCCCAATAGCGATAGGCATTGCCTATGGACTGTTCAATATCATTCCATATATATCCTGTCCCAATGTGCAGCTTCAAATTCACCCCATCTCTTCTTCCATCGACACAATCTCCCCCTTTGCAGTGATAAATGCTCCACGAAATCCTTCGTACGATATAAGACTTCTTCGAAGACCTCTGCTACTCTCTTACAACGATGTTCTTCATAAGCAAAGGCACTGTCTTTACAGCCTTGCTTTTCAGCTCTATTGTAAGCATCGACGCTATTACGGTCCCTGGTTCGAAACTCAGACAAGGTGAGCAATCTTAGTGACTTCCTCCGACGCGTTGCCATTTCAACCTCTGTTGAGTTTGCGTAACTACACAATGGCCTCAGGCTCATTTAAAGGAAAACAGCAAGGTAACAATTGAATAGGTCTGGACCCAAGAGAACCCTCGAAGCCAAAGCAGACATGTACATTGGAGGATATCCCTGGAGGCCACGCTGGAGTCATACACCATGCTTGCGCATGTAATATCGGCCCTACACCGACCCCTACGATCATTGGTGGCACGTATAAGTGCGTGGTGACACCCACTTAGACAACGGCGCAGTTCTTACAAATGTCGACGGTGGAGTAGCTTTTGCGTCGAGTTGGTTAGGGGCGTTGTCTTCAGGTATCGCTTTTGCAGATGTTGTTGATTGAATGGTAATCAGGATGCATGACGCTCATTTGTTGTTAAAGACTTGAGCCATATCAAAAAGTGGACGATCAAACAATTACTGTGAAAGATGTTAAAGTCAGGTTTGGTGCATGCGTTTTCAAGATGATCCCAAAATCAACCCATCTACCAGAGACCTTCTTATACGTCTCTAAGGTACTATTATTCTTCCCTTACAACTTGATCGGTACACGTAATTATATAAAGCGCTTTAATGGTAAATCGGTTTGGTGAGTAGAGATTAGTCAAATTCTCTGACATTTTAAAAAAGCGTGTCGTCACATCTGAACAGTACAGATGTAAAAATCGTTCCTATTGCAAGGTGATCTCTGCAAGTTCTTTCAGCTCGGCGTACCTAAAATTATCGCCTATATTGCTGTAACTTTTATGTACAGTACAACCTGCCATGACGACTTCTCCAAAGGTCTGGGAATGTTGAACGTCAACTTTGCTGACACAGTTCGTACACTCAAGTCCGCTATTACTACACTCTTTCGCTAAGCGCTCTATATAGCATTGGCAAATGTACATACGCTTTTGCTGCAGATCAGTGCGCCGTATCATACGGGGTTACGAAGTACACTCGATGTCTATTCCCTAATTGACGGAAGAATTGTTATCCTGGCCACATCTTGTGGGATACGATGCTGTTCAAACTTTTCCTGTTAGTCCCACAATCACGAGCCAGGCTAGGTGTCAACATAATCGCAGTCTTGAGACCAATTGTGTCGTTCCGAGCAGTATTCCATGCTTGAAGTATATGGTTGGCATCGTTCCTGAGCGAGCACACTGGCATGACGTAGATCTCTTGGTTGCAGGCTGAGCTTGAATGTGCAAGCGATTACTCAAGTCAAAAGTACGCTGATCCTAAATTTGTTGACTCGTATCCAAGACTGCCACTTACTTGACAGCGAGCCTGCAGCGAAAAGGGAAGTCTGATCGGTGATTTGCCCTGTATCAAACGGTAATATGATGAGCGGACGAGCACAGCACAAAACATCGGGCCATTATCTTGAGAAGCGTTCCATGCTATGCTACATTGTTATTGTAATAAGGGTCATGACCCAGTTTTTTGCACACAAACCCGTTTCGCACTGGAAGAAAGCAGACCTTTTTCACCCGTAGATGCATGCCTCTCTTCCAGCTCATACCTCACGATCTCAATCCTAGCAGCAGACCCGTCCCCTTTCCACCTTTCTCTCCACCTTCGCCGCCACCGGGAAGGTATGTAACATTCGGATTACCTGCCAACGTCTGCGCGATCTCCTTACTCGCCTCAATCCTTCTTATCATAATCAACCCATCACCTGCTCTTGCCACAGCCTTTGATATCGTCTCAGCACTCTCTGCCTCTCCCTCCGCCCTGATGACGTTGGCTTGCCTCTCTTGCTCTGCCTTTTCCACGATGAATCTACTCCTCTCGGCGTCCTGCTGGGCAATCTGCTTTTGTTCGACAGCGCGCGTGAATTCCTTTCCAAAAGTCATGTGTGTGATGGAGACATCTTCGAGGGCTATGTTGAATTCCGAGGCACGTCTGAGGAGGTCGTTGCGAATGCGGTTGGAGACTGCTTCTCGCTGAGTGATGAGTTCTGCAGCGTCGAATTGAGCGACTATGGCTTTAAGTACTTCGTTTCCGATAGAAGGAAGGACACGTTCATCGTAGTCAAGACCGAGAGACTATATGATAACAATAAGCAATAGCGACATCAGGAGGCGGTTTTTGAAAAGCCGAGGGGCATTAGGGAGGCCTAATACATTGACAGGTTACTCACTTGATAGATCTTCGGCAGCTGCTGCACATCAGGCCTATGCAGCACCCTTAACGTCAAGCTGACCATCTGCAAATCCTTGCTACCTGTCGTTGTTGAGATGTTTCTCGGCTTCGTACGAACATCGTAGATGATTGACTTCTGCAGCCATGGAATGAGGAAGTGTGTGCCCTCGTTAACAACTTTCTCTTTGACACCTGAAAGGCGGTCAAATATAACAGCGCGACTCCCGCCCTTCACGTCATATATCGAGGCTTGGGCGAATGAGAACCCAAGGGCGATGGGGATTGCGTATTTGTAGACAGCACCAAGGGCGTTTGCCATCTCGTGAAAGAAGATCGATTGACTGAGAGAAAGAGCCGAAAGGCGGAAGCAGACTATACGCGGATCTTGTAGGTGGGAACAGGAGATGTTAAACGAAGAGTGATGTGCAGCTGCAGTGTGCTTGCGTTCGAAAAATAGTCAAGCTCGAATGGGGCCTAGCGCGTTCTCCAATTTACTTAGCGTTGTCCTACGCAAAGCAAAGAATCTGACGACAGCGACTACAACATTAACAAATTCCATTCGTCCTCGCCCACCGAACCTTCTATTTCCTTTGTATCCGATACCTGCTTGATCAATCATCATGACTGGAGGTTCAGCGCCATTAGACACAAAGCATGGCCAGTAAGTTCTACACGACGCTTGCCGTTGCAGCCCGACAGGCAGTTTGATGCGTTTCTTGTGCTTACACGTAATAATCAGATACCTCGGTGGTTGGGGCAATCTAGGTATGTCCTCAGCTCCTCAGGAAGCTGTCTCGAGAGTCACTCTGCCACCTTACGACCTCGAGAAAAGCATTCGTCCAAAAATCCTGATGGAAATAAACCCTACAGGGAACAAGCAGCTGACAGATTCCCACACACAGGCTCCCAGACGCAGAAGGGCATAACCACATACGCCATCTCAGCCAACCGTCAACGCCCCCTCGCTGGCACTCTCAACGCCGCGGTTTTCAACACGTGGCGGAGATTCAGAGCCCAAGCGCTATATGTCATACCTCCATTTGCCGTCGCCTACGTCGCCATTAATTGGGCTGTCGAGAAGTAAGATCCAAAGCCAGCTTGAAAGTACGGCTTTGGTCAGATTGGGGCTAATGTTAGGACGTGATAGGAACGAATACTACAATTCGAAACCTGGTAGGATGCACGATGCAGAAGCTTCTGAGCAGGCTATAGGGGGTGGAACCGTGCGCGGCTAGAATGACGATTTGAATTTTGAAAAGGACTTGTAAGCTAGGCCTGAATTTGTACATATGGTGTGGATTTTCAATCCATTGAAAGGAAAATCCTGACCATTTCCGCGCGCTTGAGACTGATATGCACATATCGTTGTTTCTTGACCTTGTCAAGCTGGCAACGCAGAATAGTTGGCGTTTGAAAGCATGCAGGCCGTATTTTTCACAGATTTGCAATGCCGCACTACATGGCTTCGAGTTTTGCGAAGGTTTCGCGGATAACATCTATCATCTCCTCTCTACGTCACATGAGAGCCAATTGTGCCGTTTCCACCGTACCTTTTTGCTCTCTGATGAGCTTGGAGAATCTCAAATTAGTACCTGAGGCTGATTATGATTCCGTTGATGAACAATTTCGGCCTTTCACTATCTAGCATCGGTAGGTAAACATCTTGTACAATCATGTTGCGGAGAAAGACCTGCTTCGATTTTCCATTACTCATATGTCTTCGGCGATGCCGACAATCTCAGGATTCTACTTATAAAATTCTCAAATATTGTGGGAGAAGCAACACACTCTTCTCACTGCTAATAACTATCCTACGATGGACAAGATTAGCGGGAGAACGCACCGAACCAATCATAACGCTACAGTAATTCAAACTGATTTTGTTTATTTGTCTGGTCGGCTTCATGAAGACTTTGTACGGCCTGGTTGATCTCAGGGTCATGAGGGTTTAGGCCCGCGGCCACCATTTTTGGATTGAGAGCAACAAGACGTCCATCAATTCAACGACCGTATCATACTTGTTCTACATAACAACTTTTAAAGTCCTGCCAAACCGCGAAGTTCATGGTAGCTGCAGACCCAGAGCAGAGGCAACCCTTTCCCAAAGTGGTGTCGAGCTCACAGCACTTCGTTACTTTCGTAGCTACAATCCTCGCTTGAAGGGCTCATTCGTGACTATGACCGCTGTTCGTGGCCCCAACCTGTCTCTGGGATCAGGCATTCAGACCTAATGTAAGATGCTTTCTACACAAGGAGCCTCTCACAATGACACTGGACCGTCGTAGCCTGTCAAGGGCGCGATGACACGCTCTGGTTCCGTTCCAAGGTCTTCCCAATCCCTAATCTACCGGCCAGCCCAGGGCCGCCCGACTACCTTGTCGTTTACCCATAGAGTAGACCAAGTCGATTACACCCAAATGAACCTTAGCCCATGGTAGCGGATTCATTTGGAAAAGCATGTCTTGACCAAACTTGGTGGGTTGTGCTTAGATCAAACGCAACGGCTCATGACATCTCTATACCAAATGACCAGAAGAGTTTCAGTCTGTGCGCATGAGGTTGACACACACAGGTGCTTATGATCTCAAAGATCGAGCTTCCCTTTGCACCTGAAACTTTTTCGTGACGTAAACTAGAACGATCATGGCTGGCATTGGAGCACATGTCGTGAGGGTAGAGATTGTTGGAACAGAACCCCTGAGGGCTCAAGGATAAGCATTACTTCTTCTCGAACACGCTCGGGTCGACAACACAGACGATGACCAGGCTGGTGACAATCAGAGCCATGGCAACGAACGTGACGAGGAGAACACTGCCTCTGCTGGCAGGGAACTTGCCACGAATGATCCAATACTGAAATTGACCATCAGCCTTCGTATATCCGATAGAGTTATAGATGGATCGGGCCATACCTGGCTCTCAAAATATCGCCTGCCTCCCACCAAGAGTACCAATATAGCGATACCTAGAAATGTAGCGCCTAAGGGTTTGCCCACTTGACGCAGGTGATACGTATTATCTGGATTGTTGGGCTGGTAGCCTTCACGTTCGGAAATGGTGGTGTTCAGGCGGAAGAGCTGCGTGACGGCTATGCCGATGGAGGCAAAGGCGAGAGATGTTCGGAGCCAAGCAAGGAATGTGCGTTCTAAAGCTTGTGGTCAGTTGGTGATCTCCTCGTGAAAGCTGTATTGAGGACTATATTATTGCCTACACTATTGTGAATGGGCAAGACGATATGGAGGGCGACGGACCAAGAGCAAGATGATCCCTAGCCGTACTTCCCTTATTGTCCAACTCCACACTCCCATACTTCTCTACCAAGCCACTCAACCAACTTGCTCTTTCTTTCCCTTCGTCTCCGACTGATACACTTCCAGCTCTTGAGGTTGGTCCACCTTTCCGCCGCCTTGCACCAGACGCACTGCCCTGCCGAGAAGCATTTTCTTCTCCGTTGTGTAGAGATGTACCGTCATAACCCTTGTTCTTCCCTGTCCCTCTCTCCTTTCCAACGATCGGCGTGATTTCATCCGCAGAGCTTTCAGTATGTTCATTATACTGCCGGGAAATATCTCGAGGGGATACAGAACGTGACATCGGAGAGGCAGGGCTGGAAAATTGTACGCTTCGAGTTCTTGAGATGTTCGCGGGGGCGAAATTGGTGCCGGGTTGGGAGGTTGAAGCTGGAGGATGGAAAGCTGGAGAGGAAGGCGAGGGAAGTGCCATGACGAGGATGTCCGTGGGAGGAAGGTAGTGCAGCGCAAAATGGAAAGGTCTGAGTGGCTTCGGGAGGCTTTTGGAGGTGCATGTTGTCGTGGGTAATTAGAAGCTAGAGGTAATTGTGGGGCTCTGGATTGGCAAATGCTTGGCATGGATGAGGTGATTCAACCAAATTTTCTTTTTCATCTTATCTAATGTTGATGTATTCATATTCATTGTGAAAGTCCAAAATCAATGCTACCCTGAGACAAAATACAGTTGAGAGCATTGTATGTGAAGCATCCTACACTCGGCAAACCTCAAATTCGCCTTTAGCCGAATTAGGGCACAGCTAACCTTCTTTTGGATGGGTTTGCTTGTCAATTTGCTTCTCAATACTGGGTCCTTTTCTTATGTAGACCATTCCCACAGGATCGTCGTGACCCTTTAGGATTTCCCAATTTCCTATGCCGGCCTCCTTGGGTGCCCTCCTGACACCTCTACCTCCTCCACCGATGATGAGATTGCCCGGCCGGTATCTTTCATCAGCCTCCATTCGCCTGATGGCAGAAAGATGAATGCAAGCATTCTCAGGGATGTCTCTTGTCTCGCCCATTGGTAGTGGCCATGAAATGGCTTTCCACGAGCCGTCAGGTCTAAGATCCATCCTCCGAAATGGCATATACTCCATTATTTTCCAAGATATGACGGAAGCTGCTGTGAGGCCGTTTCTGAATTCAAGGCAATCGTGGAGCACCCCCTTGGTCGCGGCTGATTCGAGATTCTGTTGGAAGACGGATTTGGCAGGCTTCTTGGGTTCCATCCCAGCTACCCAGCCCGGTTCTGGCTTCTCGGCATGGGGACTGTGGAAAATGTCTAAACTTGGAGATGCAGTGACTTCGATTTCCGGAACATTGGGCCCAGCTTGTCCGTTCATCGATCCGAGATCTCGATCGTTGTAATCGTCGTCGCAGCATTTGAGCTTGATTATTTTCTCGGTATCAAATTCCAAACCTGCTCTTTGGGCCTCCCTCACCATCCAAACCAGCGGGCCGTGACTTAGAGGTGACTCTTCTCCTTCAGCTAGCGGCCAGCCTCCACCCAAATCGGCGTGACAGCCAGGGAACCATAGCTCTTCAAGATCTTGCGGGGCAGCTTCATCATCCTCGTCGTCTTCAGCATCAAGGATCATCTGGGATGAGTCCACTGATGCCATACTTCGTATCGAAGAGCCATCCTTTTCTACTGCGAGGCTCTGCGATATAGCTGGGCTCTGAGATCGCACACGTGCATCTTTGCCCCTCCCCGGATCGAGGAGGTCTCCGTTGACTGCACTTAATCGAGCTGAAGTTTGCTTGTTATATTCACCCATGGGACGGATTGCTGAACGCCGTCGGAATCTATCCGCAGTCGCTGGACCTGGTTTGGTACCATGTGTCATCCAATTTCCTTCTCCATCTGATCGGTGCGCACCCCGACCACGTTGCGAATCCTGGCGAGGCTTGGAGGATTTCGACTCGGAGATAAGGTCCGATCGGAACTTTGCTCTTCGTTCATCTATACTCACTGCGTGGCGGATGATTTTAGCCGATGATCGAGCAGTGTAGGGAAACTTGCTACGCTTCATCCATGCGTTCTCGAACCGAGGGACACTGTTCACTGTGCGCAGGTAAGCCTCGTACACATTTAAGCTTCTTTATAGACCTCCTACCTGTGTCGAACAGACCAAGAAAGCGGATTCTCCGGACAGGGCGGCTAAACGTCTCCCGAAAGGCCCACAAAAATTGAAGCATGTCCTTCTTCTTCTTCTTCTCTTCCTCCGTGTTGTCCTCTCTTTCCTGCCACTGGGAGAACGCTTTCCAGGCGAACCTCGCCATCTCCTCATTTCCCTGGCTCAAGAGACCAACGTGATCAAGCATTTCTGCAAGAAAACGTGCCACATAAGCTCCTCGGCTAAAACCGAAAATGAAGATATCATCATCGTTGTAACATTGCATGAGGAATTTATAAGCTCCCTATGTGATTCGAGTCCGTCAGTCATTTGACAGCCTCGAGTCACAGAATCACATACCATGACATGTTCGTCAAACGACGTACCAACAGCCGAGTCTTTGGCCTTTTGATACCATGAATTCAATCGGGCAAGCCTGCTGGTATGCGATATCGATCTTGTGTTGACGTACGTGCCTATTCCCGGCTAACGGAGATGAGAAAATGTCATTCTCCCATACACTGGAAAATGATTACCTGATAATAATGCTCTGCTACCTGTTAGCAGATTGTCTCTCAATCGTCTCTGAACGCGAAGAGCCTACTGTCTCCATTATCCCGTACCAGCATCCCATATATTTTCAAGATGTTGCTATCGGCATCATTGCCTTAGGGGTGTCAGCACGGTCTCATCGTTGGTCCACGTACGAGGTTACCCTGGAATTTATTTCCCGTGCCATCGAAACAGAGAATAATCTATTTACACGTTCAGTCGTAGACTACGAAGTTGAGACAACAAGGGGTACCCTTTTCCTTTGGCGGTATGGACCATATGACTGGAAGCCTGGGGTTGGGGGCCCTCCGCCCTGATGTGTACTGTTCAATACATTGGGACTGCTACCTCTTTGTTGACCCGGCATGATTGTGAATAGGTATAGCTATAGCGCTGCTTTAGGCAATCCAAAAAAAAATGAAGTTGACAATAATATACATTGAGGACATGAATGTCGAACGGCAATGCGACGGCAATTCTGACAGCAATGAAGACAGGTGAATAGCAAATCTGCTACTAGCACGTTGAATGCACTATAGCTGCATGAGCTCACGATCGCTGCTGCAGGTTGTTCTACCCGCTTAGAAAGTTGATCTTCTAGCTCAATCGAGGTGCATATAGATGCTTACAACTGGCCAGTAAGATGATGTGCCGAAAGTACAACTTTTTCAATCGCATGAATTGCGGGGGATCAGCTGCAGTGGTATAACCTTACCAGTCAATGATGACTGCAGGTTCAGCCACGTCACAGCTTTGTCCAACAAGGTATGCATTTGATCTACAGCTCTCAAAGGACTGGACGAAAGGTGAGGAATGTCTCTGTTGTTTGGCTCGATCCGGTTCAAGGGCGTATTCCTGCCAAGGCCATAAACGGGTCCTTCCCGTAGAACTAGCGCCGGGCGAAGATCGCTGCTAATGTTTAGCAACGTCAAATCATCAAGCCACGAGCTTCTCCGAGACGCATTTTATGAGGCCTCGCTCTCATCCAGTGTTTTGCATTGCAGTGCCCCACACTTACAGCAACCCAGCGTTAGGAAGCCATCCCCAACCACTAAGGATAGCTTCAGATATCAGACCAACGCCATAGACTCTGACCGCTCGCTTCTTGGTCTATTTCTTCATTCTGATCTTAACCCTCTTCAGACAAGTAGTGACTTACGAAAATGAATGAGATGCTGGCTTCGAATTGTGCTCAGAACACGTACACTCCTAAAGTCTCGCGGTGGAGCACAATTGGTGCTGCTACGTTGATCTTGCCGTTCATCCTATCTCGTGTCTCGCTCTGGCTCGGCCATGATGGGCGATACTTTTTCCAAGAGAACGGCTCGTGTAGAGACTTCTTTGTTGACGATCCGCCTTCTTCATTTCCGCGATGCTGCATGATATGCTCTTGCTTCATCGGCAATGGCTTTTGCATTAGCTTCTCTATATGTACAGCATGCTATTCGTGGGAAGGCGCAAACCTCTTACTACCCCTCAATAACTCTCAAATCTTTTTTCATTGCGCGTGTTTCATATATCTCATCTTTCCTTCAGTTTTCTATGCTTGCTGTTGAGAAGCTGCAGCAAAATGCTTCGCCGACTCTCTTCGAAGTTTGGTAGAAACAAGAAAGACGAAGTCAATGGCATTAATGGCACGAACGGTGCTACTAATGGCACGGATACGAACGGAGCCAGCACCAATGGAGCCGATGCTGGGAAGCCAAACCTCGATAAAAGAAACAGCTCTCTGCTCTTTAGTCCCAAGAAACCAAAGGCCCAGAGCGTAGACCATTCTGCTAGTCGAGGAGACGTCCAAAGCTCCTTTGAAAAGTTTGCCCAGCTTATCCATGCTTCGGAAAGACCACTGCCAACGCAGACTGGCGATGGGTCTTACCTTGACCACAAAGAACCCTCCGGTTTGATGGCTGATGTCAAGGCTTTGGGGTTCAAGGACGTCCATACTTTGATAGATGTCATGAAGAATAAGGCCACAGGTCAGCTTCAAGATGACAAAACATACTTGATGGAGCACACTATCCAAGTGAGCTGCTTGAATACGCGCTTAGAGGACGATACATTGATCTCTTACCTAGCTCGTCTCAGCCTTACCTACCACATCGAAGACCCGCGTTGATTTAACAAATGCCTTTATCGACGAACTATGGAACTCGCTGCAACACCCTCCAATGAGTTACCTTGGGAACAACTTCCAATACAGGCAAGCTGATGGGTCCAATAATGTGAGTTGCACTTTCAGGGATTGCGCTGTACCCCATAGACTAACACAGCCCAGAACATTCTGTACCCTAAGTTAGGAGCTGCGAATACCCCCTATGCGCGATCAGTCTCTCCGAATACCCTATCCCCTGGGGCGTTGCCAGATCCGGCTCTCATTTTTGACAGCGTCATGGCCCGTAAAGATTTCAAGCCACACCCCAACAAGGTCTCGAGCGTATTCTTCTATTGGGCATCTCTCATCATTCACGATCTCTTCCAAACCGATCATCGAGACTTCAACAATTCTCAGACCTCATCGTACCTTGACCTATCGACGTTATACGGGGATACTCAAGATGACCAAGATCAGATACGGACGTTCAAGGATGGAAAGTTGAAGGCAGATTGCTTCTCTGAGCAAAGACTTCTGGGTTTTCCACCTGGATGTGGAGTCTTGCTGATCATGCTGAATCGTTTCCACAATTACGTTGTGGAACAATTGGCGGTCATCAACGAGGGTGGCCGATTTCATAAGCCTAACGAGGGGTTCACCCACGAAATGGCGGAGAAATCGTGGGCGAAGTACGATGAGGACCTATTCCAGACCGGCAGATTGGTCACCTGTGGGCTTTATATAAACATCACATTACTCGACTACCTCAGGACTATTGTAAACCTCAATCGAAGCAACACCACATGGACTCTAGACCCACGCGCAGAGATGAGCAGCATCTTTGGCAAGGAGGGTACTCCTAGTGGTGTAGGTAACCAAGTATCTGCCGAATTCAATTTGGCATATCGCTGGCACTCTTGCATCAGCGATAGAGACGATAAATGGACGCAAAACTTGTATAAGGAGCTTTTCGGCAAAGAAGCCCAGGATGTAACATTGCAGGAGCTTCTTCAAGGCCTGGGCAAGTGGGAGCATGCATTGCCCAAGGATCCTCAGAAGCGACCCTTTGCTCATCTGCAAAGAGACGCCGATGGGAGGTTTTCTGATGATGAGCTGGTCGAGATATTGGCGAGCTCGGTTGAAGATACTGCTGGTGAGTGCCTCTTCCTTCACCTAAAAGCGGTGGAGAATCATCTAGATATGAACTAAGATATTCCAGGGGCCTTTGGACCGAACAACATCCCGAAATGTCTCAAGGCTATTACGATTTTGGGAATGCAACAGTCGAGAGCATGGAATCTTGGTTCATTGAATGAGTTTCGAAAGTTTTTCGGTTTGAAGCCGCATGAAACGTTCGACGACATAGCTCCATCAGATCCGGATTGCGCAGAACAACTCAAGCACCTGTAAGTCTGGCCCTTTTCCCACCCAGCGCAGATTAATGACAGGCATTACCAGCTACGAACACCCAGACTTTGTGGAAATGTACCCTGGCATGGTTTCCGAGAGCGCCAAGGTTCCAATGGTGGTAAGTGAATGATTAGGGGGTCTCTACTGTCACTGCAATGAGCAATACTAATGGCTCTGATGTACTAGCCCGGAGTCGGTATAGCACCAACCTTCACCATCTCAAGAGCCATATTGTCAGATGCTGTGGCTCTGGTCCGCGGCGATAGATTTTACACGATAGATTACAACCCAAAGAACCTTACGAATTGGGGCTACAGCGAGGTTCAATATGATCTTGCGGTACAACAAGGATGGTAAGAACTCGCGAAGAAAACCAAGTCTACAAATGGAGACTGACGATGCTTAGTGTGATATACAAGCTCTTTCTACGTGCCTTCCCCAGTCATTTCAAGAGCAATTCAATCTATGCCCACTACCCTATGACTATTCCAAGGTATGACCTACCAGCTCGGATTGGTCGTCCGTAGCTCATCATTTGCAGTGAAAACAGGAAGATTATGCGCAGTCTTGGACGCGAAGACGACTATTCCTGGGATCGACCCACACCCATTCCACCAAGAGTCAACTTCACATCCTACAAGGCAGCTAAATATATTCTGGAGCATGCAAGAGAATTCAACGTCGTCTGGACTGAGCCATTTGGCTTCCTGATGGGCAAAGGAGGATTGGACTTTATGCTTAGTGGCGACACGTCTTTTCATCTTAAGCAAAGAAAATTGATGGGAGAGTCACTCTACAGAGACAAGTGGCATCAGCAGATTAAGGATTTCTACGAGTACACTACGCTGAAGCTTCTGACGGAGAAGAGCTGCAAAATTGCAGGCATCAATCAAGTGGATATCACGCGAGAGTATGTTGTGCCCAAATTCCGTTGCCGCCCCAGTGCTGACATCACGCAGCGTCGGCAATCTCGCGCACGTCCACTTCGCTGCGAACGTGTTCTCTCTTCCGCTGAAGACGGAAGAGCACCCTCATGGGATCTACTCGGAGCAAGAGATGTACATGGTCCTTGCTGTCCTCTTCACCTGCATCTTCTTCGACCTTGACCCCGCGAAATCTTTTCCGTTGCGACAAGCTGCCAGAGCCGTCACTCAGCAACTTGGGAAGCTTGTCGAGGCTAATGTTAAGCTTGTCCACGCGACAGGCTGGATTGCTGGGGTCGCAGATGCCTTGCACCAGCAGCACAACCCCCTAACCGACTATGGTGTACACATGGTCAGACGACTTTTAGACAGTGGGATGGGCGCGAGCGAAATTACTTGGTCGCAGATTGTACCTACCGCAGGTGCGATGGTGGCGAACCAGGCTCAAGTGGTAGGATCCCATTCAGCATGTGTTCTGATCCGTCTGACCCAGTATCCTAGTTCACCCAATTACTTGACTACTACCTCTCAGACGAGGGCAAACAGCATCTCCCTGCCATAAATAAATGGGCCAAAACCCCGGGTGCCGAAGCTGACGACAAGCTCCTGCACTACGCAATGGAAGGCATTCGTTTAAATGGCACTTTCGGCTCCTATCGTCAGTCGACTGTGGAGACTACCATTGATGACAATGGCCGTTCTGTGCATGTAAAGCCAGGCGACAAAGTCTTCACCAGCTTCGTTGGAGCAAATAGAGAAGCTGAATTCTTCCCGGATCCGAATACAGTCAGGATCGACAGGCCAATGGAGAATTATATTCATTATGGACTGGGACCGCATGCTTGTCTTGGTGGAGAGGCGAGCAGGACTGCGTTGACGGCTATGTTAAGGGTTGTGGGAAGGCTGGACAATTTGAGGAGGGCGCCAGGGCCGCAGGGGCAATTGAAGAAGGTTCCAAGGCCTGGAGGTAAGCTTCATGCTTGTTGGACCCATCGAGGCTTGCTCTTCATATTACAGACTCACATTCTATGGTCCAATTCACACTAAGATAGAGTCATTGCTGACCGAATATGATGTCTAGGGTTCTACATATACATGAGATCTGACCATGGGAGCTACTTTCCCTTCCCAACAAGTGAGTCATTGGCCCAAATATGGAGGCAAATCATTACTGACTATCTGTAGCTATGAAAATCAATTGGGATGGTGAATTGCCGCCACTTCACAAGATGTAAGGGTAATGCAAAAGAGGATGAAGGCAGTCACAACCAAGATACCACTGTTAATCGTTGATACTTTGTAATACCACGTTCATTAGTCTATGCTTATTGGTTATATAGCGATCATGTAGAGGTTAATATCCATGAAGCCGCAAGAAATGAGATCATCTCTATCCCTAAATCTCTTATACCACCCTTGGGTTCTTGACGGAAAGCCTAACAGCTTCAATGGCAGAATTTGCGCCTTTTTTGACTTCCTCGTAGGCTTTGTCCCTCTCCTTTCTCGCCTCGCACTTGATAAATTTGTATTCCCTTCTGCTTCGTATATCGGCAGAGTTGCGTGGTGGGCCAAACACCACAACGTGACCTTCGCTAAGTAATCGCAAGACGCCATCGTCGAAAAGAATTGTAACCTTAATTAGGCCTGCGAGAAAGATGCAGATCGTTCGTTGTGATGGATCGAAATTTTTCGCCGCACTTGTTTACATACATGTGATGGGTTGGGGTCCGCAGTAGCGGTCAACAACAGATCAGTACATAGCCTTAAGGCAATCCCGCGTTATCGCTACGAAGGCCTGGACAATATGGGCAGACTGGGATGTGGCAATGGCAGAGGGCATTTTTCTTCATTCGTACTGCTTGCTACCTACGCTACTCTCCATGCTGAACTACTTGCTCACGAAGACATCTTCTTCCAAGACCCCCCTGTACGAATTGCGTGTCTGCCTTTCCCTCCTGGCTGCTATCATGCGCACATTTTGACCCTGATTTTTTTGGATCCTGACTTTTTGATAGACGCTGAAGCTTGTGAAGTTTCTTGTCTCAAATTGGTCTGTATCTCTCTCCACAGGTCCAGTCTAGCTTCAAGACTGTTATCGCTGTTTTTCTAAGTTTTGTTTATACTCTTCCTGTTGACCCAGGCAAGAATTCAGGTACCGTAAAATGGCCCTCGACGAAAAGCTTGTTTTTCTCCAAGTTTTGTAGAGCAGTCAAGCGCACTTCAACTTGAGGATTGTGCCTTGGCCAGACTACCGTATAGTAAGTTCTACCTTCTTCGGTTTCTTTGCTTGATGATAATATGCGCTCATCACAATCTCGGAGGTATGCTTCCTCTACTAGCCTAATATCTTGAATCCGGGAGCTGTAATGGTTCGCCTGAAAATCGAGATCCAACTCATGCATCACATGCGAGGAGGTGTTTGTCATGGCCTCGGCCGCAGCAAATGACTGCTGGATGCTGTGGTGGGCCAGCTTGTTTTTTCTCCCCAAACTTGGTGACTTGTTTGCAAAATCGGTGGTGCGGGCTTTCTTGGACTTTTGAGAGGGGGAGAGGGAGGGTTCGGCGTTTGCTCTTGGGCTCGGACGGGTGTAGTCTGGCCACACACCACCCATGTACTTCCATGTCTGATTACATCAACCAAATCGAGATATAGCGTCAAGCCGGAATTCCACCTCCTTGAAAACCACCAGGCTTAATGCGTCGATAACATTGACGGGAAAGATGAATTCCACCTCAATTTTTGAAACGCTCCCCCCTTCATCCATTGCAGGATCAATTCCTGTGACTAGTTGCATAAAAATATCTAAGGCGACTCTTCGCCAGATCTGTTCAAAGTCTGCTTGACTGATGTTGCTTTCCATGTGCACCATTGCTGGTCCAGGAGGGTCCATGTTGGCCGTTCGTAATTCAGTGTGAGAATAGTGAACTCACAGTTCGGATGTATCTATGTATATATGTACCTAGCAAAGACTAGGTCTGACTCGAGAAGCTCGGATTTCCAACAGATGTTTGCAAAATTGTAGTAAGGCTTGAACGTGAAAAATGATTGATAATCAGCGTGTGTTCGATAGGCACGACTTGGGTGCTGAAAGGTGATAGTCAAGTTGTACTCACAAAGGGCGGCATTCATCAGCTGGGTACGTCCGCTTGTCTGCGTTACGAGTGGGGAGCCGGTAGTGATGTTTTGATATTTTGACGAGCTCAGTCCACTAGTCCACTATTCAGTGCTCCTATCCGGGATCCAGTAACAAAGTTTGATCCGCTTGAACGTGATGAACGAACGAGTGGTATTCTCAACAGCAATTTCATCTTTCTTGTCTTCCTCCTCTTGATCGTTCTTTTCCATCTTCTTGGCTGCGTTCTTCCCCGCGTGGGTCATGTTATTTGGGAGCGGAAGGGAAGGTTCTAGTTGTACAGAGTCTGGGGAGGGAGATTGCGAAAGAATATCAGTGGTTTGAAGCATTTTAGCCCGTTTATCTGATATGTAAGAGCGACCAAAGGTGAGATCATGATGGAACGACCGCTTTAATCTATTCTTTGGTGCTTCTGTTGAGGACATAGCCCCAAGGTTTGATCTACTCGGACGTGACGGAGAGGATGTTGCGGCATTAATCAACTGGGTAGGTCTGCTGGACTTCCTTGCGAGTGGGGAACTTTCCATAGAATTTTGACAATTTTGATCCAATGGAGAAGATTGGCGTTCTGGCGGTTGAGAAGATGTCTCATAATTAGACGACTTTTCATAAAGTGCAAGCTCAGGTTCGGGTGTCAAAAGCTGACGGAGATCGACAGCCAATCTCGTTTTAGAGTAAGAACGATTAAGCCTGGAAGCATTGGCGACTGTGGACTTTATGTGTTCGCAGATAGGCTCAAGCTCTATGGACAGTCTCCACGCTATTTCATCGATGGTGCTGTAAGTGCCGGAAGCCTTATTCAACGCATAAGAGAGTCTTTCGGTAAGTTCACGGTGAGTAGCCATCATGGACGATTTGAAAGCACCCTGATCTTCTGCTAGGCCGGATAACAGGCCCGAGAACTGTTGCTCGAGAAGGATCGGCTCAGCTATGGACGCTCGTCTGTCCCAATCCAGGTCGCAGTAAAGCTTCCGAGTAAGACAGAACTGTCTAGGTCCCTCAGAGAAGCGAGACCAGAAGAACTCATTGGCTACCAGACATCCGGAGATGTACTCGTTTGGGGTTTGACTTGATATGAAGTAAAAAATACCTGTCGAAAACAAGTATTCGTTTATCTTGTCTACCACAAGCTGATTTCTTTTGCCCAACACGCGGATCTGGAGGATGTGTCTGCGTCATATAGCAGCAGCTCTTCAACATGCTTAGAGCGGATGTTGGGATAGCTGTAGTCGAGGAGCTGTAGCAGCTAGGTCCAAAGACACGCTTGCGGACTTATTCAAAGGCGGATGCATCAACGATGGTAGCTTTGTGATATTCGGACCCAGCGTGAGAGTCGAGAGTAAGGACAGCAGTACTAAAAGTGATTTCGAATTGCGTATGTTTTTATTTATAATAATGAAGACGCTGATGAGGAAGTCTCATTGGAAGAAAAGAGTTGTTATAGGATTGGGAGAGCAGCTTGCCTCTAGTGTTGGAAACTAAGGTAGGAACTGAATTGCATGAGGTTCTACGAGGGAAAGGTCCCTATATATATGCACAAGAGGGGCGTAACACACGCTAAGGAGTAACACACATGCTAAGGAGTGATATACGGATAGAGGAATCAATCGTGTGACTTTAAGAAAAGAGTGATACATAGGCATAGAGGCATCCGTGTGACCTAAGGAAGGGAACATAGCCTCGTGAAGTATGTGTCACACGTTGGCTCTCAGATCTTGGCTTCACAGCTCTTGGAACGAGATCTATCGGCAGTTTAGTCTTTTGCTCTCTTGGTAGGCGGAAACGGGGGTTGTCGTGAATGGCGCCTTCGTCCACCAGGTAGTTGGGAATGCCAGTAGGCAAGGTGTGGATAAATATAATCCCAAATCGAGCGTTCATAAGACAACTCATTCAAAACGCCGCGAGGAGTCGCTTCTTTGGCTTAACCCTACTCATGATGTGTCATTTTCCTTCTAGTGTGAAGTGCGTTGATATTCAATCTTATGTTATGTACGGAGTATTCATCCAATATTCCAGCCTTGTGCCGACTAGAGACCCTGGATGTAGCAGGGACTGTCCTACAAGAAGGCAATGAATACTTCGTCAATGAATAATGTCTACTGGTCTGTGTTCACTTTCAAGGATGTGGTGGTGACTCACAAACATCGGCGTTCAGTCCAAATTGGGATACCTGATGTAATGGGGTCCAAATTTTAGGTTATCCATATTTCTGAGACCGAATTAGGAAATTGTGGATCCCTGACGAGTGTGGTTCACTTTCTGGTATGCAGAGCCGCCGGAGCAAGCTACGAGATTTTATCACCACTGCGAGCCTTGCACCTTCCAACTACAACAAGAAGAACAAGGCAGGCTTCAAGACCAACTTTTACGCTCAATCTCATGTTTGACTTCTTGCATTATCAACGTTCTTTTTGGGTTAACCTCTATGCTCTCTTTCGTTCAAAGCATTAAGCAAGACCACCACCATTATCCTTCAATCGAGATTCTAGTACCACGTCCCCGCGCCCTAGAACTAAGCGGCAGGGTCGGCAGCTAAGGAATTTAGGCTTGAGATCATCAACGCTGACAGCCAACAAAGATCCCTCCGTGGAGTCCGTGGGGCTTAGAGCCCCCTAAGAGTCACCCTAAGGGCTGTCAATTTGCGGCGCTGGTCTCGCTTGCAAGAGACTTCCCTCGCTGGCCGAGCGATGCCTCACTCATCAGGTGATTTTATCAAATCTACCATCCCACCTTTTCCCTTCCTCTTCTCTAACAAAACAATCACCAGCGTCTTCAGCACTCACGCGCCTTTTTGCTGGGACTGGTTCGCCTGCAAAAGACCCCGAAATACCTCGAGGACTCAAGGGTACGTCATCTCGGATATTACTATTTATTTGGCGACACTACGAGAACTCCGCGGCTTGTTTCTGTAGTAAATGAGGAAGTTGTGACTTCTCAAGGGCTCGCAAAGATCCCATCTCAAGGCTCGCTTGACACGTCTGAGAGATTGCTGACAGTCAAACTTCTGTAGCCCGCTCAAATACAATCTCAGAGCACCCGACGTCATCAAGCCTGACCAATCGCCGACGAGCTGATACCAGCATCCAACCTCAGCGATTTCCTCTTCCTCTCAATCTAGCATCAATCGTTGGTGGACCCTCACCTCAAGAACCGCTCCCTGTTCTATCAGAAGCTCCCACAGATACTCCCTCTGCTCCAATTGCCATACCTACTAGGAAGAAGGGTATGTCATCACTCCACAATGTCACCTACACGGTCCACACTCCAACTCGAGATGCGGGACACAGCTTAAGCCAGCTTAAGCCAGTGGAGAAAGCTCGACATTCTCTAGCACTTGTTTTCAGGATACATTTACTGGTCTACCAATATCTGAGAAGAAGGAGCTATGCTGACTTCAAGAGGTACAGGGAATCACTCGGAGCCTACCACCCCACTTACAGCAAGATTACCTGAGAAGAATTACTTATCGGACCTTTCCCAGGAGGCAAGAAAGCCACACATTAGTGAATCATTGAGGCCTTATTATTCCACTGGCCGGAAGATGTCGAATAACCAGTCCGCCTCCTCCGCCCAGCGTGGTCAACGTGGGTTTGCTTCTTTGGCAAACGCAGGACCTTCCCACTACACGCCCACTTCTCCTCTGTCGCCCAAAACACCACAAGGTCTCTCCGCACTCAATGTTCAGAGCAATAGGCTTTCCCGTGGACCCATGAAGCTTACCGGTCTGCCCAAATACCATCCCGCAAATTTCCAGTCACATGGCAACAGCACTTCTCAAGTCTCACCTGTTGCCTCGCATTCTAATGTATCTCAATTACGCTCGGCCCGAGGCTCTGACGCGCAACAAAAGTTACAGCAATACCGACGTGACTGCATAGCCATCGCAGCCAACCGCTCCCCTAATCCATTACCATCAGGCTCTTACCCGAGGCCATCAACTCCTCCTCGTCTTACTCCACTTGTGAGTCCTGGTGAACCCATGACACCGCTGCAGTTGGAGGCACAGAACGATTACCTCTTGTCTGGGTCAAGTTCGTCCGCTGACGGCCTTGACGGGAGAGACATTGTCGAGCGCCTGGTCCAACGCGAGAATGAACGTAGGAATCATCCTGAGGCCCGATCGGGAGATTCTAGTCCGGCTCTGAGTCCGGCCCTGAGCCCTGCAGTGAGCCCAGCTGGTGGATGCAGGTGATATGCATAGGCTTACAATTCGGCTGGTCCGGACTTCCAAGAGCGAATATCCAGGCTCATTTACCATTGACTGGAATTTGTTCTCCATCGATTCTTACGCATTCATGACTCGAAGATGACCGTCAACGCTCTGGACTGGATGGCGTTTTGGACGTTTATACCACAAAAGGCAGCAGGTTCACCGCACATACACACAAAAAGTTCAGCATCACATAGGCGCTTTTTAACCTTCTTCATGGATACACCCCAACGTTTCTATGCTATTTCTATCCTTCCTGCTGGCAGGATAACATGTCTCACTACTATGTCTCAAACCCTTTCAGTTTTTAGTGGCCTGGCTACATTTTAGCCGAGTGTCACAACGAGCCTCAACATCCATTGAGACCAATGGCTTTAAAAGAGCAAAGTTCCCTCTTGTCGTCCACGAACAGATCTCTACAATGTCATTCAACCGATTGCATCATCAAACAGAGTACACTCTCCGTACACTCAAGCCTGTATGTGGCAGCATTACCAGATTGTGGCAGTGGGGTCATTCATTCGTTTCTTTACGCATCTTCACAGGCGTTTCATCAGCCATAGAATACGAGATACCACATGTTCCGCCGCAAGGCGTCGAGCTCGTTCTTGAACTCAGCTAGCTAGCTAGACTACGAAATTGACAGAATCTTTACACATAGGTACGAATTACTTTGAAGCTGTGACTTTACTACGTAGCGTGATTGTAGGAGACACTGGAATTCTTAAGACAAGTTGATGGCCGAGGTTGGTGGAGGTGCCCAGGTGACAGAAATTTGCGAGCCTGGGTGATCCTGGATGGGGAGAGGTTGCTGGGTGTGGGGTAGGAGATAAGTGGGTTGTATATTGTTGTTCTTATTCTTATTTAGAAATGTGTGGTTGGCACGAAGAAGCTAATGTGATTCCAGTCAGAGTGCGATATTTCTTGCATTGGACTGTACCGACTATGCGTTGAATAAACAGCGGTACACGAGATGAGCGGTCGTCTGAATGTTACCGAGAGATCTCTAGTAAGAAAAGAATGAATCGTCCAGGTGGTCATTTCATCAAGGTTCCTGGAGGAGTGATGGTTCCGAAAAGGAATCAAATTACCCTATGGGTCAAAGGTATAGGTGCTGCAGGAAGGATCTAGTCTCTATCTCGAGTTGAGCCAATCGAATGGTGGGTGATCTGTGAATAAGTACTTGCAGACATGATATCAGTTTAGTGAGTTGACCAGGTTGTAATGCTATAAATGAAGAAGTATACATCGCAGGAGATGCAAGGCTAGAGGGACTATGCGAAGTCGAGAATCAGAGTGATTTACGAAAGTGCAACCTTATGATTCCTACCTTCTACTTTGCGATGTTTGGATTCTTGCAGTCGCTATGAAGCCAAGGGAGTGAGCTTAGGAATGCTATTGAAACTAGTAGCCGTATTGAACATGCACAACAGGTAGATAAAGGCATTAGCTTGCAACCACACGACGGTGAATTATCTCAGGCGATATTGAGATCCAAGCCTTGTGATGTTGAAGACTCGGCACAATCTTCAGGCTCCATCGCCTAGCTTCACTCAGTTAGACTTCACGTGATTCAGTAGCGCGGTGCCAAGAGAAATCTCCCACATATAATCGCCCAACTTTTCCCTCCCTTTCTTTTTTTCTTTCTTTTCTCTTTAGCTCTCTTTGCCTTTTGGCTTAGATCAAGTGTAGTATCTGTTCTTTTCAGTTTAATCTCTGAAATATTCCTACGGGAATAATCAATGATTAAATCTATTTTTTGAATCAGACTGTCGACCGCTATGCTTGCATATGTCGTCGGTCACTGTGTCATCGGCCTTACACTGCCGCCGATTGACGCGAACACTTTTCACTATTGTCTTCAGCTTGTCTGGGGCTTTGGAGAAGAGGTATAAATGGATCGAAGGTCACTGGCGCGTTCACCGTTTGGCGCATTTGAGAGCTCGTAGTAGAGTCGTCATGACTCATGGGTGAAGGCCATGGCACAAAATGCTTTTAGCGATGACCCAACACCCTGGCTCTGACGAAGATGCACGTACTACATACCTCTGTACAAACGCTCAGACCTGTTCCAATGCTCGTATTGTGGTTGAGGCATTTTGGAAGAAGATTTACAATCTGCAGCCAGCCGAGCCAGGCTCGCCAGGGCAAGTCCACCCCGCTGTGACGTGCCCCGCGAAAATATTTTGCTCGTATAGTATTTTGATGGCCAAGGCAGACCTGGAAATTGTTTACTACTTACAGACCGAAGCATCGAGCAACGACGACAAGCAAGCTGGACGGACGAAGCCTTCAAAGAACCTAAATAACAGCCAAAGTTCCTCAATGTCTGAAATCACGCACCCCACCATCAAAGGTACTTCCTTCTACCGAACACCTTCTTGCACGTACTGATTTCACTGATTTCTATCCAGATGGCTGGTTCCGCGAGATTTCTAACATGTGGCCTGGCCAAGCCATGACTCTCAAAGTCAACCAAGTCCTCCACCACGAAAAATCAAAATACCAAGATGTCCTCATCTTTGAATCAAGCGATCATGGCACAGTTCTGGTGCTTGACAACGTGATACAATGTACTGAAAGGGATGAATTTGCGTAGGCTTTCATTCCGGATACAGTCTACATACAGGGCTAACAATTGAAAATATAGTTACCAAGAAATGATCACCCACCTCGCAATGAATGCCCATCCTAACCCTAAATCCGTCCTCGTAATTGGCGGCGGTGACGGTGGTGTTCTCCGTGAAGTCGTCAAGCACTCGACCGTCGAGACTGCCATCCTCTGCGATATCGACGAGTCTGTGATCCGCCTGTCGAAGAAGTATCTCCCAGGCATGAGCATTGGGTTCCAGCACCCCAATGTATCCACACATATAGGGGATGGATTCAAATTCCTCGCGGACAAGAAGAATGAGTTCGATGTTATCATCACAGACAGCAGTGATCCAGAGGGTCCGGCGGAGTCCTTGTTTCAGAAGCCATATTTCGAATTGTTATATGGAGCGTTGAAGGAGGGTGGTGTTATCACGACGCAAGGTTGTCCGTCCCTTCCCTTCCCCTTGATGTTGTGACCATCAGCGTTTTCCGCTGACCTGGCTAACAAATGTCCTAGCGGAGAACCAATGGCTACACCTTCAGCTGATTACCGACCTCAAGAGATCATGCAGAGAAGTTTTCCCGACGGTCGAATACGCTTATACGACGATCCCTACATACCCGAGCGGTCAGATTGGATTCATGGTCTGTTGCAAGGATAAAGATAGGGATGTTAAGGTGCCGTTGAGGACATGGAGCACGGAGGAAGAGGATAAGCTATGCCGGTACTACAATAAGGAGATTCATAAGGCAAGCTTTGTGCTGCCCACGTTTGCGAGAAGGGCTCTGCGGTGACCTGCTCGCACGCGGCAGAGGATGAAGAGAGGAGCTGGCAAGAGGAGCAGTTATTACGGAGACGAGAAGACCATTCTGCATGCGATACCCTTTTTGACGACATATTGCTACGATGAACGATTCACATCCATCTATGTATACTTAAACTCGATAGCGAGCTAATAGAAACAAAAGTTACTGGCATTTCCAAATTCTAATCAAAGCCTGGCTATGAATATCTTAAAGCGATGAAGAACTGCAAAATGGATCCTTTCGATCTGAATCGGCTGCATATTCTATGTCTAGTCTACTCAGTCATCCATCGATCCGTATGTACATTTGGGTGCTAATTCAAACGCCTGAGCCAGCCAACCCATCCACTCCTCCCTATACACCCTCACTCTCCCTTCCCTTCTCTTTCACTCATCTCTCCCACATCCAGCGCCACCAGAAAACGGCTTACACAATTATAAGCCGCCACCGTCGCTGTAATCTCCACTACCTCCCTCTCCTCAAAACGGCTCTTCAGATGACCAAAGATCTCATCCGGCACCTTGATCCCCACAGTCATAGCATCGGTGTACGCCAACACAGCCCTCTGCTTCTCACTTAGCTCCCCACAGACCTCTCCCTCACCCTCTCCACCCCCACCAATCGTATCCTCCCATCCCTGCCACGCTTTACGCTCCTTCAATTCGTTCAAGACAGCATCAGAGAGCTTTCCTTCGGCTCTTAGAATCGGGGCATGGTGCTCCCATTCGTAGACGGCAGAATTGAGGACAGCAACGCGGCAGATGCAGAGTTCACGGATGTCTGGTGGCAGAGAGGTTTGGGTGCGGATGGCGCCCAGGAAAGAGGACCAGCCTGAAGCTACGGAGGGAGAGTGGAGCAGGGTAAGGTCGAGCGCCTGAAGGGGTTTGGGAGAACGACGCGCGGAGAGTTGCGCGTAGGCTGCTTCTGCTGTGGGGCCATTGCCGGATGTTGTAGGTGGAGAGGTGGATGGAGTCGGAGGCGCGTATGGGAGGCGCATTATGGGCGATGGTATGTACCGAGTCTGTTGGGAGATAAGCTTGCAGGTATTGAGTTTATAGCCTTGGCTGCGTGTGCGTGGACGTGTATGGCGAGACGGCAGATGAGTGCCTCGTGCTAAGGAGGGACTGTTGGGGAGTTTAGCATACAGCTTGGTACGTATTTAGAACCAATCGCAATTAGTGACCTCTGAAGCAGCAGCACGACGGGGACTCCGCTGTGGAGCTGAACACGAGGAGTGTAACGTGAGGTAGCGTGGAAGTAATTTTGGATGGGACGATAATGGCCATTCTCGGCAATCTGCGATATCAAGACGGAAATATACCGCAAGAGCTAAAAAGTCTCTGAAAAGTAAGGCACACGAGTTACGGATTGCCTTGTCTCATTGTGTACGAAGTTAGTTCTTACACATTCCCACGTGGAATGCACCTTTTAGCTACCGTGAATAACATCCGTACGCCTGGATGGCTCCAGACTCAAATTAACGTTTCGTCATAAGCAGCCATAATCTAATCTACCAAGGCTACACATGCTGTTGCAGGTGGCAGAAGTTCAATAATAGAGATCATTGGATGCGGCTTATTTTCGTCGTCTTCAAAGTCGGAGCGAGCCGTGCACGCAACACTACCTTATCCCTCCATGCTTAGCACGCCTCTCAGACTCGCTAGGCGCAGAAATGCACGCTCTAGAACACCCCAAGAAGCATACTAGAAGCACATCTACCGAGTCCACTATACCTTAAGTTCCCTAGTACACTTCCTTGAAAACTCTCATCCGAAATCGCCCATGCGGACCGAGCGACTTTTCATCAAATTTCATATCTGCACCAAAATTTGCAGTACGGCAACAACATCTGGATCCTCATCAGACCAAACTTTGATCTCTCTCCTGCATATGGCACGGTTTTCTTTCTTATTTTTGCGTCTTTGGGGCAGACTAGAGTATATTGACACTTCTTCGCTGGCAGGTTCCGCCCTATGTCGCCCCTCAATCAGGAATATTGGCCGTCGTGGCCAGGGGTGGGAGTGGTAAGGCGACTCAGGTACCAGACAACGACGTAGCACCCACCTAAATTTAGTTTGCCTCTATGATTGATTAAGAGAAGAATTTGATATCTATAAATTGTCATGTCTCATTTTATTGTTGATGTGATCGTCGTGCCTGCGTTACTCCAAGATCTACTTCTGCTCCCCGTCTCACCTCATGGTTGTAAATATGTCGATCCCTGCGAAGCGTGCTTGTGATGCCTGCCATCGCCGCAAGGTACGAACATCATTGGAAGATGCATTTCGGCATGCGGACGTGATGAGACTAATACCGATTGACAGGTCCGCTGCAATAGTCGCCAACCGTGTGGAAACTGTAGTCAAGCTGGGCTATCATGCACATACGATGCTATTCCGCAAAAGAAAGGCCCAAAGGGCAGTCGAGCCAAAGTTATTTCAGAGCTCAAAGAGACCCAGAAACAATCAGATTCGGCGCATGCGGGACAAGAGGGAAGAAGCCCATCACTGTCTCCGACTTACGCCAGAACCTCTGGCCTTCTCAGCCATGAATTGATTGAAAGCTGCACCGAGTTCTTCTTTACCCAAATGTACCCAACCATGCCAATCCTGTACAGAGAGCAAGTCCGACAATCTGTGGCAGACATGGGATCTTCTGTAGAGGCTTACTGCCTCATCACCTCACTTTGCGCCTTCATGTTAATCCAGCCCGGGATCGTACTGAAAGCGGGCCACGTCATGGGCGAGCCAGCCGGCTCGGTGACGAATCCAAAGATGGGGTCTGCGCTTATGGAAGAGGCTGTTCGGATACGGAAAAGCTATGACTATGTTGAAAATCCAACAGTCAACACTGTGATCACGTCGTTTTTCCTATTTGGTTGCTGCTTTGGCCTCAACAAGCACAATTCGGCATGGTTTCATCTTCGGGAAGCTACTGCATTGGCTCAAATCTTAGGTATGCAGGATGAGAATACTTACATGTTTGACAATGTCATTGAGACTTCAAGGAAGAGGAGGCTATTTTGGCTACTATTCGTGACGGAAAGGTAAGTCACTGCTTGATGTCCTAAAAGAAATCGGACCACAGGCCTGCCAGCTCTCTTTTGACCGTTCAAACTTTCGGAATTGCATGCTAACCCCCAGCTCTCACAGAGCCTACGCCCTCCAAAAGCATCGCCCCCTAACCCTCCATGCTACCATCTCCCTTCCGACCGTAGACCCTGACACCACCTCCTCCCTCGCCGGCTTCATCCATCTCGTAAACCTCTACCGACCCTTCGACGACAACTTCATCGGACTTTGGAATAAATCCCGCACCGACTGCTCGCCCTTCACCCTCGCCCGCCTCCAACAACAACTGACAGAAGCCCTCCCCCAATTCCTCAACACCACAGAATCCCAAGCCGCGGATTTGAGAACGAGTCAGCAATGGTTGAGAACGATGGTCTGGCAGCTCCTCTCTTCATCCTCTGCCGCGTGCGAGCAGGTCACCGC
>JASZXT010000241.1:0-35693 GCA_035521555.1 Lecanoromycetidae sp. Uapishka_2
AGGGGGAGGAGAAGGAGAAGGGGAAGGAGAAGGATAAGGAGAGAGGGAAGGGAAAGGGGAAGAGAAAGGGAAAGGGAAAGCGACAGAGGAAGGATGAGTTGCAAGAGGGTGCGGTCTGATCTCACAATGTTGGAAAAAGGCGTCTGGACTGGGGAGCACGGCTTCAATGGATATGGCGTCTTTTGACAAGATGAGGCTTCTGATGCTATCTCGCTTGTCGGATACCAGCTCATATCAAAGCCTGGCCTTTAAACATACCCTCCTTTACTTCTCTTACCACATCTCTTCTGTCATTCTTTCCCACAAGCACGATACCGCGGCCTCGTCTGCCCATTCGGCCAGTTCTACCTAATCTATGGATGAAGTCGATCGTCGAATGTGGTACATCGTAAAGAATGACATGCCTCACAGCCAACGTGTCAATACCTCTTGAACCCAGGTCTGTGGTCACTAACACTTTTGTGTTTGGAAGATGCCGTTTTGGCGGTGTCACAATAGCGGTCATGTCCCTCTGGGTTATGGGAACGTAGTTCGGTCCATCCGATGATGTAGAAATTTCTCTGGGTGCCGCCTCCAAGTTTGACTTCGCGATCTTAGTAAATGCACCCAAGGTCTCGGATTGACGCTGCTCAGGTGTATCTCGGTTCAATGCAACGGCATCTATGCCTTTCGAGATAAGATACTCGGCGACTTCTTGCGTCTTTTCACGCTCATTGACGAAGACTAGAATGCGCCTGATGTCTCCACGGTCAACATCGCCATCAGGAGCTTGCTCGGCTGCAGCTTTGCCAATGGACCAGATGGTATCGGCACAGGCAAGGGTTTTGTTACCCCGGTAGGGCTCTTTTTCGACATCAACAACACTAAGCTGTACTCGTCGTGGTATGGCGTGCAGATTTGGTGTGACGAGGCGTCTCATGTCAGGAAAGCGCTTCCGCAAGTACGAGTCAAGACTTCGAGGTATTGTTGCAGAACAGAGAATGAGCTGTTGCAAGGAGGGAGTGACCTTATCAAGGACTGTAGAGGTAGAAGGAGCAAAAGAACGATCGAGAAGGGAGTCGGCTTCATCAACTACGAGATGCGTTACTCGACTCAGGATATTAGGATCAGATTCCGAGATGCTTGCGAGCAGATGAGGGGTAGAAACGAGAACGTCGATACCAGTAGTTGCGAAGAGGCGATTACGAATTACTTTGCCGCTGTAGGCTGAGGATATGAGAGAGGAGCGAAACTTTACGGTATGGGAGAGCAGCTTCGTTAGTTGGCCGACCTGTGTTACAAGCTCAGACGTCGGTACGAGGATGATAGCTCGTGGCCTGCCGGTCGTTGGATGGGGAGCATTCGACAAAGGGGGCGCTTCTAGGGCATGGAAGTGGGCCTTTTTCCTCTCCTCTTCTTCTTCAAATTTCCTCTTTGCTTCAATCTCTGCCTCAATAACTTCTGCACGTTTGATGGCGTCCAAAATCGGTATCAAATACGCAAGAGTCTTCCCCGAGCCCGTCTCTGCAGCAAGCAGGAACTGTTCCATTTCCTTCTTTCCGGAGGCCGATGACTTTCTTCGCGCTGCTCTGGTCTCATTTCCAAGGAGTGCTGGTATAGCTAGCCGTTGCACTGGTGTAGGAACGACGTCTACCATGCCTGACAAGGCTTGCGAATAGATTGACTCCTTCACTTCTTGAAGGAGAGGAAATTCGTCAAAGCTATCCGTATCACTGATCTTCGCCTTGACAGAACTTCGCTGACCATATGAGACAGGGCTTAAAGCCCTTTGCATTTTTAAAGCATGAAAGGTCTCTCTTTCTTTCTGAGGACGTTCCCTTCCACCAGACGACCTCTTCATTTCTGCATCAGAGCGAGCGCGAGGCGCATATCGTATGTCGGCATTCGTCCGATTCATGCCCGCAAAGGGGCTGTTGGTTCTCCTCCCAATTGGCCGACCGCTCGGGGTAGTTCTGGTGGGTGGGCGAGATACTTTGGGGGACAGCGTCATTCGTGACGGAGGGCGACGACGCTGTACTTGCGCCATTGAACGTAAAGGCTGCCATGGTAGGAATGGGAATGTTGATGAAGTACGTAAAAGGGCTCTATGCTGACAGAACACACATAGAGTCTGAGCAGTAGAGCGTGACATCGAAAGTATCAATTCCAAGGCGGCTCATCGCAAACACTCGAATATTCTAAAATCTAAGATATTTTCTATGGTGGTTCCAGAGGCTGATCCCTGCCCTGCTCTACGCGCGCATGTTGCCCCTGACAACGCCTAGTCTGCATTAGCGGCCGTTATCGCGCTTGACGGTCCCAAGCTTGAATCGAAAACAACACCCGTACCTGGATAATCGCATCTTTTTCAAACCCAGCAGTTCGTGATACTTTCTCTTTGGTCATTTGGCAGTGTTGTGAAGCTTTGGTGGTCTCCTTGAAAACCTCAATCTGGCTGCGCATCCTTGCCATATCGTCACCGCGGGCTAATCCGCTGTTCCACAACGATAACATTCCTCGCTTGGTCTATCGATTGAGAGCAGAAAGGCTGGGCTTCCGGTTCTTGAGAATTTGATGCAGTTGCTGAGTAAAGAGTGTTTGCTTATTATTCTATCATGTCTCAATCAGTACGTCATAATATCTACAGTTGAGAGCTGGAAATGCGCTGGCTGTGAGGGCCACATCACTAAACAATGGCCTCAGATCCAGCCATTGCGCATACAGAAGAATACGCCTACGCCTTCACCCAACAAGATGAATGGTATTCCAACTCATCGTCCACTCACAGAGCTTGGCCCGACTTCGCAGAGACGGAATTCTCCAAGTTACAATCAGGCCACCAGGGTAGAATTCAAAAAGCAGAGAGATTCTGAGAACGTGCTGACAATCAGCAGAAGAGCATGTTCGCTGGCGACTCGTCTCCTTTTGATTCCTCGCCATCTAATTCTCCTCGACTATATTGGCAAAACCGAGACCCAGCTTCTCCAACCCGATTCAATGAGAGTAGGAGTCAGGTGGGTGACCGAGATGCATCTCCATCTCCGGCAAAGCGGTCGTCAATTGAAAATCTCAAGCGTGCGTCTCGGGTCAAGAACAGCAACATGTTTGCGCGCGAACACAATCAGGAATATGACCCAGCGTCGAGCCCGATGATTGAAAGACCCCTGGCCACAGGCAGGCCGCTCACGACCCAAATTCAAGGGAATGCGTACGGTGGCAGGGGCATTGAGGGTTTTCGCCAATCGATCAATGCAGAGAAGAAGAATACACCAGTCACTAGCCCGCTGAGGTCGCCTCTAAAAATGAGTGGTATGTCAGAAATGTCGAACTCTCCACTCAAGGGTCAGACTTCGCCCCCGAAGTCATCTTTATCCAGCAGGAGCAGGTACGCACAAGCGCATCAGGCCTTCGATCCAGAAAACGGTATCTGGTCTGACGACGAAGACTCGCCTGCCGAGCGGGAGCTCCCTCCCGGAAAGTCTCTCCACCGACATGCAAAGAGTGTTACATTCGATGTAGCGCCACCTCAAATCAACGAATATGAGATGACCACACCCGACCCCTCATCTGTGGCATCCGGGTCTCGAGAGGGTAGCTATGAGTCAGGAGATAATGAAGAGGATGAGAGCTTTGCCAGGGGCTCATCGATCGACCGTGAGGATAGCTTCGATGCCTCGCTTGAAGATACCGAGAAGACGCCTGTAGTATTACCCGAGGACTGGCGCTTCATGAGCCCAGAGCTTGCCAGTAACGAGCTCACAGCCCGAGTTGAAGATCCATTCGATGGTGAGCACAACAGTCCAGCCCCTACAGCCCAGCCTTCCTCAGCTGTGGACGCGCGCTCTTCGCCTACCAGGACAGATTCTGCCAATTCAAACGGAGAACGTCGACCGCTGCCACCACTTCCAGCATTGGGTATGCCCGTGTTCCCTAGGGCTCGATCGGATTCCCACGATAGCTTGTCTGCCACTGCCGAGCGCGTTAGCAACACGCAACGTGCAGTGCCGTCTCCTCCACGGCCAGCGCCTGCTTCAATTTCAAAGTCTGAAATTCAAGGCATGGGTGGATGCTCAATGTCTCTTGAGGAGCGTCTACGTCTGATGATGATACAAGACGAAGAGAAGCCGCAGACAGTAGCTGAGGAGCAACAAGAGCAACGAGAGAGACGGCTTCGGCGCGGATCACCTGTTAGAGAACCAGGTTCAGATGCGGACAATAGGGTTGTTCAGATGCATGAGGAGGAGGTCGAGAACGACGATGTGGCCGATCTTGGAGAGTACAAGATGCCTCCGCGAATCTCGCGAGAATCCATTCTTCGAAAAGTTAAGAGCCGTAACTTCAACGAACCCGAGGATGACCATTCATCCCTTGCTTTGAGCCCAAGCTCTGGCAAAGACGGGTTCGAAAATCTGGATCCTGATGTTCCCATTCCCTCCCTGGAGACAGAGGCACTTGGAAAGGATGTCATCATCAAGCAGGAACCCATCGACGATGATAGTGAACTTGACGTATATACTATTCCAGACCTCTACAGCCAGCAACTGGAAGCGGAGTCTTACATGAATGCAATCGAGAAGCTCGAAGCGATCCAGAAATCTCGGGATGCTGCCAAAGATGACGATGATGAGAGTCATTACTCCGTAGACTCCAAGGAAGACGGAGGACACGGTGCTCCATCGAGCAGTGCCCCTGATGACGATGGTCCTCCTACTCCACGGGCTACAACGTCGAACCAGACAGAACGACTTGTGGAGCGTAAGAGCAGTCACCGCATGTCTCTCCCGCAATTTGCAGCTCTCCTTGGAGAGTCCGACTTTGGATTCGACATGGAGTCCTTCTTGGCTCCTTCGCCACTCGTCAGCCAAGAACCAGAAAAATCTGCGGTCATGTCCAAACACTCGTGGACACCGTCGCCCCCACCAGTACAGGAGGCAGTCTCATCAACGCAGACTACCGAGTCTACAATTGTAGACAAGCCACTATCCCGGCCAATGACGCCAGAAGCACAGTTGGAACCCCCTAGGATTCCTGGACAGTGGAACGACTCTGTGAATGACCCCCAGACCCCAGAATCTGTGATCCGTCACCCCATTGCAGAACCCCCTATACCAGACTCTCCGGAAGTACCGGCACCGGTTGCGACCATCAAAGCTCCTGGTGCCAAGCTTAAAACTCGGCCCTCCCTAACACCATCAGACGTCCATGCAATGGCCGAGGTACGGCGTCAAGTCAGCAATGGCAGCGAGGTTCCTATGGTACCTAAGATTGCAGAGCGATATCTGAGCCGCCCGTCCGTCGTAGGAGAAGAGGGCGAGTCTGTTCTGGAGCCAGCTGGCGAGATGACATCGACGGAAAGCACAGCCAAACATGAAGGATCAAAACGAACCCAGCGCAAGAGCAGCTTACTGCCTTTGGAGGTCCCCGTAGAGGACGCTGATGGACTTGGTATCGAGGGTGAATTCGACCGCTTACTCGAAGCCCAAAAGGTGGCGTTCAATCTTCCCTTTCCCCTTGAAATGGCTGCCCAGGCCAGGTCCACCGGTTGTGCAGAGTACATTGCAGGACAAGGATTTCAATCGATTGGTGGAAGTTGTGCTAACAAAACTTTTCGTACACAGAAAGGCTATCTCATGAGACAAAACACAAAAGTAATCATTGCGAGTAGCGCTTCCCACGAATCAGCAGAGTCCACCACGGAGACAAAAGATCTTAAGGAGCCTGGAGCTCGAGGTACCCGTTCTGCAGGTAGCTCCCCTCGAAAAGCAAGCAACATGACCACAGAACCATGGAATGGCAAGATCCGACGAAAGAGTCTGCGTAAGTCAGGGGGTGTTCCATCCAAAGCACCACCCAGTGGGCCTGCTCCTCCGATGCCTGGCCAGCAAAGCAATGTTGCTAGTAGCTTAGACAGTGTTGATGAAAATGCTGCCATGGAGGCCACGGAAGAAATTGGCGAGGATGGCGAGAGAGGTAGACTATTTGTTAAGGTAGTGAGAGTCAAAGATCTGGATTTACCGCTACCCAGAGGTAAGCTAACATGTATAAATTGTGCGTTCCAACTACTAAATTCAAATTAGGGGAGCGTTCATATTTCGCTTTGACTCTTGACAATGGCCTTCACTGTGTCACCACAGCCTGGCTTGAGCTGGGCAAGACCGCACCCATTGGGCAGGAATTCGAATTAGTCGTTCTCAACGACTTGGAATTCCAGCTGACTCTCCAGACAAAGTTGGAAGAGCCAAAGGCCAAGCCAATAATCGAATCGCCTACGAAGACTCCAAAAACCACCAAGCAATCCACATTTAGCCGGGTGTTCGCTTCCCCACGCAAGCGTAAAGAACTCGAGATGAAGCAGCAGGAAGAGGCGAAGCAAGCGGAGCGACAGAAGCAGCAAGAAGTAGCAGCTCGCCGACGGACAGCCCAACCTACTGCCTGGGATCTTCTTCATATGCTTGTCGCCAAAGACGGTAGCTTTGCCCGTTCTTACGTTTGTCTCAAAGACCATGAATCGTCAGCATACGGTAAGCCATTTACCGTCGATGTGCCTTGCTTCAACGAGTGGGCAACCGAAGAGTCATACAACGGAAGCAGTGTGAAGAGTAAGCGCAGTGCAGTCAACGGAGGTGTCCAGCGTAAAGCACCATACAAAGTCGGCAAGCTCGAGCTGCAACTCCTGTTCGTTCCAAAGCCAAATGGAGCGAAAGACGAGGACATGCCGAAGAGCATGAACGCGTGTATTCGTGAGTTGAAGGAGGCCGAGACCAAGGCTCCCACTAAATGGGAAGGTCATTTAAGTCAGCAAGGCGGCGACTGCCCGGTAAGTCCTCTCCACTGAGGAAAGGAGAAACCTTCCCCTGCTCATTTGATGCTAGTACTGGCGTCGTCGCTTCTTCACACTGGATGGACCCAAGTTTACCGCTTATCATGAGGCTACGCGGCAGCCAAGAGCAACCATCAACCTCGCCAAGGCCAGCAAACTCATTGATGACAAGAACTCTCTCATGCGCAATGATGCATCACCGAAAAAGGGTGGTCGGAGAAAGTCCGCGTTCGCTGAGGAAGAGGATGGTTACATGTTTGTTGAAGAAGGTTTCCGGATGCGGTTCGCCAATGGAGAAACCATAGATTTCTATGCAGATAGCGCAGCCGAGAAAGATGGGTGGATGAAGGTTCTTGCCGAGGTAGTTGGTAAAGATACTACTAAGCCCAAGAGCTGGACCGATCTTGTTATGGCGAAACAGCGGGCAACAGCTTCGAAGGCCGCACAAGCTCAGCACTCTCCAATCAAAGGGCATTCTGCTAAGCAAGCACCACCTACACCCTCGAAACATGCCCCTCATTCCTCAGCGCCGCCTATGCCAGAGAAGAGCCCAAGGCGATCCAATGCTGATCAGATCGCCCAGAGGAGGGAGGCTGTCAAGACGAGATCGATGATTTTCTAGTCACTAATATTGAAGCTGAGAAAATGGTACACGATTTGTAGGCAAGGCTGTACAAACAGGTGGTTTCGGCCCAAGGAAAGTGTCCGGAGAGGGTGAGGTGCTCATGGCAACAGGCACATTGAAGGACACCGCTTGCCAGCTGGGGGGAGCGATTATCATACTGACTACCGTTCAAAGGGAGTTTTGCTCTTCATGTTATCAACGTATCGATGGGTTTTCTGCTTGCAGATTACTGTACATAGGCAAAGGCGTTGGGAGTCACATTGTAATCAAGCAGACAGATGGCCTTCTCCAAAAGCATTCGACAGACAAATTCCAGTGCGACTTCATACTTTTCACTGATGACTTTCTGTATTGAAAGATGAAGTGAAATGAGAATCGAACTCGAGGGATGGTAGTCTTTCCAATCTGTCCTGTCGGTTAAATTGTGCTGTCTTGGCATGCGCACTGGACCTTTTAGTCTCTCTGCCCCTTTTGGGCTGGCCTTATCAGCCTTATCAGGGGTCACTTCCTAATTTAGATGACCATCTGCTCTAGTGCTAAGCTAGCCTAGAAATGTTTTTGAATTCCATCTCCTTATCCTCTCGCTCTGCCAGAGTGCAATTGATCGTGTATACAATTCCCGCACTCTCTGACGATATGGGTCTCTTCGAACCACCAGCGTCTTCAGAAGAAGGCCTTCTCAAAAGACCGCGCGGTTCGAGCCAACCCTCGAAGATGGGTTCCGTCTCGGGAAAACCGAAGTCACGATATCTCCTCGCAGTCGGTCTTCTAGCTGCATTACTCTACATTTTGACAAGACCTGGTGTTGTGGCCCCTGGCCTCCCTAAGGCAGGTGTCCGCGGTGCTCTGTCCTCAGCCAATCCGGCAGCGTCGAAAGAACCCAAGACCCCGGCTATGATGCCAATTGAAGACGCGAAGCATTACTGCCAGACGAGAAGATGGGAGCCATATCCCGACCGCGATAAGAAGCGAAAAGTCTTTGATCTTTTCATGATAAATACAGAGGTCGATTGGCTCGAGATTCGCTTGGGGGAACTCGCAGAACAAGTCGACTACTTTGTCGTTCTCGAATCCAAGGTTGATTTCAAAGACCGGCCTAAACCCCTCTACGTGCAAGATAATTGGTCTCGCTTCTCGAAATGGCACCACCAGATCATACACCACGTGCTCAACGTTACAGGCGTCGAATTCAAGGACGCTTGGGACCGTGAGCACTTTTCGCGAAACGCAATGATGGATCAGGTTTTCCCAACTCTTTCCGGCCCTTCGCAAGTAAATGCAGGGGACGTTATTCTTGTTTCAGACGTCGACGAGATCCCCCGCGCCGACATCATTAAAGCCCTCCGCAATTGCATGTTTCCTCAACGCCTCACCCTCCGCACCGACTACTACCGCTACTCCTTCCAATGGGTCCTCCGAGAAGAACAATGGAAGCACCCCCAAGCCACTTTCTACAAAGGTGCCGATACCGTCAAACCCGAATCCCTACGTATGGACAAGCAGGACGCGGAGATCTATAATGCTGGATGGCATTGTTCGTCTTGTTTGGCGAGTTTGCAGGATATGGTGAATAAGATCACAAGCTTTTCACATAATGAGTTCAATAAGCCGGAGTTTACGGATCCAAAGAAGTTGCTGCAAAGAGTTAGGGAGGGCAGGGACCCGTACGATCGGGAGACGAAGGCGTATGATCGGATCGATTTCAACCCGGATGTTCCGCAGTATTTGTTGAAGCATCAGGAGGAGTTTGCTTACTTATTGGATCGAGACCCCCCGAGTGCAAATTTCAAAGACTACAAGGCTGCGGACTTTCAGTAGTGGTCAGGAAGGGTCGGATCTTTCACTCTGCCCTCCCATTCTACGGTCACGAGTGAGTTCTGGGGCCCGACGAATTGAATTGAAGATGGCGTTCGCCTTGTTTTGCATAGATGGACAATGACTTTAGCGCCGCACTTTGTTGGAGCATTTGAGCGTTGAGTTGAACCGCTGGTTGCAGGGAGCACGTTTGGGACGAAAGCTAGATGGAGACTCCATTGACTTCTGGCACCCCCTTTTTGACTGCTTTGGAACTGTATTTGCAGAGCTGGGAGTTCTTGATATCAGAATAAGCAATCGTCGCTGTTTGTATTGGGCATTGCTAGCGGGATGGGATTTGGGATTCATCTGAACCGCTAACAGGGTTTATTGTCTATACAAGACTGTCTATAATACAATTACACAATGCAATGATCATGCAACATCACCACGCTACCTCCCTACCATCCTCATGATCGCTTCCCAGGTTTCTTCGGCCTCGAAAATGCCTGCTTCGTCTCCTGCTTCGGTCTAAACTCTTCTTCCAAACTAGCGACCGTAATCTCCTCGGGACTCGACACCTCGATCTTCTTCGCAACTTCAATTCCGATGTCAGCCTCTACGCCAGCGATGAAGCCTCTTTTCGTCGAAGCATACACCATGCGCTCCTTGATTTTGGAACCGGAGGGGCATGTGTAGATGAATACTACGGGTGTCTGCTCGTCGCCTTCTAGGGTGTGGGTGTATCTGAAGAACGAGTAGCGTGGCTCGGTGGATGAGATGGTGGTGGAGAGATTGTGGGGGGATGTGGAGCTTGAGGAGGCGAGCTCGATTGTTTCTGTTGGGACGTTGATTTTCTGGGTTGTTACTTTGTAAGCTTGGGTGCGTGGTTCAGTGAGGATGAGGCAAGGTGATGTACCAATTGCAGCAGATTGTCGCCATCGCCTCGCTTGAATGCTTCTAATGTTTCCCTCGCCTCATCGCTCATAGCAATGCTTAATTTTCCACCTGTCTCCAGCCTTCTGCCAGCAGTTCCCCCCCGCTCTTCTGCTTCGGCTTCTTTCACGCCTTCTAATGTCTGCTCTTCCTCCGTCAATGGAGCTTTGAGAGACCCAGATGCATCATGCTTCTCCCATCCCTCCTTCTCCAGTTCTTTCAACTCCGTCACAAATAGACTTTCTCGAAAGCGTTCGGTGCCCAATTCGCGTACTAGAGTAAGTCGTGTGGACGCAAACAACATTTTCTGCCGTACGGGCGCCGCATCGGGTATATAGCTGACAGCGACGAAACCATCAGGGGCATTTTGATAGCGGCGGAGGATTATGTATGCGGCTTCTTTCGGCGAGAGGAGGGGAGGTAGCTGGTCGAGGTCGGAGAAGAAATCTGTGGACTTGGCGGGGATGGTGTGGACGGGTTGGAGGGCTTCGGAGGATATTGTTGCTATGAGTCCGCGCTGGGTGGGGGAGGAGACGAGCTCGTTGAAGGCGGATTGGAGCTCCTTTGAGACGCTGATGCCGGATTGCATCGTGCTGTTGGATGTGCTGGTTGGTTGTTTGGGCCCATCAGGTGCACGTCAGAATAGCCTCGGCATCCAAAGCGCGCTAGTCCCCGCATTGTTTGGGTTATGGCGACTGAGATGCTTTCCCCTGACATGCTTCACAGTATCAAGAATGAATTGACGATGGGCTCACTGATGATGGTTAGGACGGGAGCAAATGATGAAGCCCGGAGGCTTTGGGATAAGGTGCCCAAAGCCCCCTCCCTTGGCCCAGACGCCTCCTCTCCGCTCGTCCTGACGGCGGAGCTTCGTCCATGAGAAATCTTGGAGACATCCCAAATAGCTTAAGCTCCCGAGTCCGTAACTTGCCGCGGTTCGTTGTGGAGGCTTCTTGTTTGTTTTTGAACTACTGCTTCATGGTCCCTGTTCTTTCCTCTCTCCTGTCGTCGATATCGGCATACTGTGAATACGATTCCTTCCCTGTCTGGTCAACAACAACACTGCTTTACCAACTACCCATGAGTTAGCTATGTGAAGATATTGCTTCCCTACCTCCAACTGTGCCATCACCAGCGCGTTCCCTTTCACAATATTTTGATAGTCTACTTATCTCCACAACCACAATGTCTGCCAAAAGCGTTAACGGCCCTGGGGGAAAGAAGCCTGCATCAGCTGCTACAAATCTGATAGGTTTGCTGAGAATATGCGCAGCCCTTAGAAATACTGACAAGCAATAACAGCTGGTGGAGGAGCTGGTATGATGGAGGCTCTCGTCTGCCATCCTCTTGGTCAGTGACGCCCAGATATTTCGTTGGACTCAAGCTCAGAGGAGGTGCAGACACCATAAAAGTCCGTATGCAGCTATCAAAACGGGCGAAACGAAATCCTAAGGTGGGGATGCCAGACTCTTAAATGCAATGTCTAGCCTTGACCCATAGAGCAGGCCAAACCCTACGGCTTCTTTGCAACGGGAAAACAGATCATCAAGCGCGAAACACCATTGGGTTTATATAAAGGTCTTGGAGCCGTTACTACCGGGATTGTGCCTAAGATGGCTATTCGGTTCACTTCATACGAATGGTACAAGCAATTACTTGCAAACAACGAGGGTGAAGTGTCAGGGCAGGCTACATTCTTCGGTAGGCTACGCGGGTGTGCCCTCTGGACACAACAGGTGCGCTAACGGACCGCATCGTACAGCTGGACTAGCCGCAGGTATAACGGAGGCTGTAGCGGTCGTGACGCCAATGGAAGTCATCAAAATTCGGCTGCAAGCTCAGCACCACTCGATGGCAGATCCACTGGACATCCCAAAATACCGGAATGCTGCTCACGCACTATTTACCGTGCTAAGAGAAGAGGGCTTTGGCGCGATTTATCGAGGTGTCGCGCTCACGGCGTTACGGCAGGGTACCAATCAAGCGGTCAACTTCAGTGCATATACGGAGTTCAAGCAATTGTTACAAAATTGGCAACCAGCATACCACGAGAAGGAGCTGCCGGGCTATCAGACTGCGGTCATTGGCTGTGTCAGTGGGGCTATGGGGCCCCTCAGCAACGCGCCTATTGATACGATTAAGACAAGGCTGCAAAAGACGCCTGGGGAACCTGGGGAAACCGCGATAAGCCGAGTAAGAACTATCGCGAGGGATATGTTCAAGCAGGAAGGGTTCCACGCTTTCTACAAGGGCATCACACCTCGGATCATGAGAGTTGCGCCTGGACAAGCTGTGACGTTTACAATGTATGAATACCTGAAGGGCTGGTTAGAAAGCACGAACGTAGCGATCGTAGGTGGAACCTACGAGGAATAGAAATAATTTCACATATTCAAGCACAATTTTGCTACTTTGCCCCACATTTCTCATGAATATTCACGTAGCAACTATTGGAAACCGTTCACTGACCCAGGAATCTGTCGAGTCTGTTGAATATAGCACTAGCTCACTAGCTAAGCGAGACATGAAAGTGGTGCGGAACCCAAGCGCACTTGATGTACGACTTTCCCATGACTTTCAGTCTTGCCTCGAGCAGAAAGGAGCGAATTGGCGCTGCTGGGAGAAGCTATAGATCGCGTTACATATGGCAGAATAATGTGACGAAGTTCCACGGTCGAAACTTACATAGATCTCACCAAAATGTCCACCCCCGCCAAAACCCTCGCCTCGCTCCTCCAACGCCCCACCATTGACGACCATGAGGAGGTTCTGCGCGCCTGTAATGCCTCGCTCAAGGCTTCCAAAAATGACCTTGACACACAGCATATAAAGTTCGTTGCTCTGTTGAAGCTAGATCGCGATGAAGACGCTTTACGTGTACTCGAAGAAAGTGGGGATAGGTTGAAGCAGAGAGTCGGTATAGAAAGAGCTTATGCCTTGTATAAAATTGGGGAACTCGAGGAGGCGAAGGATACAGCGAAGGTTATCGCCGACGATCGAGGGGCGAGACATGTAGAGGCTCAGGCTGTGAGTGCAAATTACTCAGGGGAGGAGGGTTTGAGCACGTGCTTACCTCGGAGGTAGTCATATCGATCTGAGGACTTCGTGAATGCGGCGGCACTGTACAAAGACCTCGCCGGAGAGCATGCTACATTGGAAGGAGAAGAGAATGATGTGCGAATTAACAGTGGGGCTACTGATGCGCAATTGGAGTGGACGAGGCAGGGTGACTTAGTGGTCAAGAAGAAAGCAGGAAGAGAGGATTTGGAGGCTTTTGAGACGGCATACAATGCTGCGTGTGGGTCGATTGCTAGAGGCGAGTTGGGGCAGGGAGAAGTGCTGTTGAAGAGATCGAAGGGTGGGTCTTTGCATTGAAAAGGGAGGTCATGACTGATTCCGGGATTGTTAGACTTGTGCAACGCTCTTGATGAGCTTACGGATCAGGAAAAGACCGCGGAGTTGCTTCCGATCAGCGTGCAGCAGCTGTATGTCTTGAGCAAGCTTGGGAAGAATGAGGAGGCGGAGAAGCTTGCTTCGGACATTTCTGTTGAGGAGTAGAGACCATCATTCAAGCAAGACAAAATCCCAGGCTGACACTTCTATAGCATATCAGACCTTTCAACTAAGCAGATCGCACAGAATAATAAATTAGCTTCAGGATCGACTGCCTCAAACCCGTATCTAGCCCACAGGGTATTCCACAGCACAGAGAAGCTGCCCAAAACCGACAATCTGTTCCGGCTTCAAGCAGAGAAAATGCAACAGAATGGCTTGGCTCTTGATCTTTTAGCCTCGAAGTCCAAGGCAGTCATCAAGGCAACGAACAGAATATTATCTGAAGCGTCACCAACGATATCGCCTCACATCAACAACATATCTGTCCTCAATGCTGCAGCACATGCTCAAAGCCAACTCGCAAAGATGGGTCTCAAGGAGATCCTACCATTGCTAGAGAAACGGCCAGGAGACATAGGGCTTGTAATGACCGTCATCCAGCTGTATGTACTGACGAATAACCACGGCTCTGCTGTGACAGTACTTGAATCTCTCATCAAGCATCTCTCCGACTGCGCTATACCCGCCGATCAAGATGTTCTCTACGCACCTGGTCTTGTCGCTCTCCAAGTCTCGCTTTACAGCTCGCAGGGGCGCAAATCACAAATCAAAACCGTGCTCGCGAAAGCGGCTTCCTACTGGCGGCACAAGTCAAAACCCCCAACGTCGCTTCTTCAGGCTGCAGGCAGTTCTCTCCTCGACTCTCCCGATCCTCAACACCAAAGCATAGCTCGAAACATCTTCGATACCCTCCACCAGCAGGATCCCAGTTCGAAATACGCTACAGCAGGTTACGTCGCCGCCCACGCCCTCACTTCTCCAGAAAAGGTCGCCGCTGAAGCCGATACCCTGACACCTGTCCAGCGACTCATCGCAGGCATCGACATCACTGCGCTCGAAGAAGCTGGCGTTCCATCTCTTCCTTCCACCATCGCTATCACAAACCGCAAGCGTCCATTAGACGAAAAACCAAAACCGACAAAGAAGCGTTTCCGTAAATCAAAGCTGCCAAAAGACTATGATCCATCCAAGCCCCCAGATCCAGAGCGGTGGCTCCCGCTTAGGGATCGGTCAACGTACAAACCGAAAGGTAAGAAGGGAAAGCGGAAGGCTGAGGAGAAGACGCAGGGTGGTGTGGTTGTTGAGAAGGCTGAGGGAAAGCCTGTGGGTGGGGAAGGGGTTATCAAGCCCGCTGCGAAGCCGGGCGGTGGGCAGGGGAAGCCAAAGAAGAAGGGTAAAAGGTAGCTTTTTTTTTGCCAAGGGCCTCTGGCACCCTACTTACTGGCGACCTGCGTGCTTTTCTAGCAAACAGACCGATACTTTATATAGTCATTATATCCTTGGACAGATAAATTTCGGGGTATCTTAAGACTCAAAGAACGGTCGGTCATGGGCTTGAAACCTTAATGTGATCGTGCTGAAGCTTTAGACTGCCAGTGGTTTTGATACCCGGCCGGGCTCTTGCCCATCGGTGTGACGAGATTTCGTCGTTTTTACCCCTCACGAGGATTTTTTTCGTATATGTTCACTCATGTATGTTCTGCTATCGTCTGGGAAGATCTTTCCTGACCACGTTTTGACGGACTTCGTAGTCTGACTTGAGCGAAGCACCGCGCCAGGTCGTGGAACCATCGTCATCACAATATGGCTTCTCAGCTGGCAAGCTTTCTCATTATCGCCTCCAACTATGGCTAGTTACCGCCATTGCTGTGAACGCTTCGGCGCTTTCTTTCAGGAGGAGGGCCGGATGTATTGCTACTGAAACAGACTTGCAGTGTCATCGGCAGTAACGGTAGATTTTTTTATTACGATCGGAGTGTTCATATCTGTCATCGCTACCAAACAGACTCGCAGAGTCATCGGGACCAATTGTAGATGTGCCGTCACGATCGGAGTGGTATGTATGCGACCGTTCGATACCGAGTAAACAAAAAGCCGGCATGCCCATGGTTTGAATCACCTGACCTGGATCGATATGAACGTCTTGGTCGTTGGGAGTAAGCCCAAAGTCTAACAAGACCTGGATCACGCGTTGATCTCGTCGAATACAGGCGAGACGAAGGAGATCCCATTCGTCACATTTGATATGGGGGTCGGCGCCATGCTGTAGGAGGAGCCGCACAAAGGCAGCATCCTTGTGACATACGCAGTATTGAAGCAGACTGAGTCTATACGGAAATTCATAAGGGTTTCTGACATCGGTCTCACTTGTGCGTGCATTCGATAGATACACTAACGAGTTTGGGTTGGCTCCTAAGGCTAGCAAGCCCTCTGCGATTGCCAAAAAAGCTCTCGTGTCCTTGTACGATTCACTTAGCACTGTTGAGAGCGGGCTTATACGGACAGGGGCTGGAGGACCCAAAATCTGATGAGTCGACGGACTCGAAGACGCCCAAAATTCCTCTTCATTAATTGAGTATCCGTGACTCAATAGGATCTTGACCATGGCCAAGATATTAGCATGGTCGATCGTTGCGGTAGTGGCCTAGAAATCTAGCCGTCAGTAAATTATCGGGTTATAGAGGCATATATCGCCTCTCAAGTATTGCAAAGCACTCAACCCTTGATAGTCACCAAAACGAAAGGGTCCAGAGAATATAACTTACAACGCCTCCTGTACAGGCTGCATGGATTAAAGCTGGAATTTTCCGTCGATCGCTGGCTTCATACCACTGCAATGCTGGCAACAGATACTCATGACGGCCCAGTATTGTTACCAAACAAAGTAGATTTCGAGGACTCACATCCCAACGCTGTAATATTTGCCGACCGACTAGGATATCCACTTCATGCTGTTCTAAAAACCATTTGAATTCGCGCGGTCCTGCAGTAAATAAAACTTCGTGTAATAACTTGAAGATGAAGTCACCCTCCATCCCTGCCTCAGCACAGCGATTGGCGTATATGAACAAATCTTTCTTGATGCAGCTAACCCAACTATCGTGAGCCGAGCATGATGTAAGCAGGAAATAGTTTCCGTCTTCCAAAGGAAGCTCATTCGTGACATTGACTAATCCTAGATCTTGCCCTGTGGAATGTACGTATTCTTTGACCGTCTGATGAATGAATTGCACGACGAGCCCTGCGGAACTTTCCTCCTCAGCGGGGCCCTCTGCTGTCATAGTATCCGACACGGGTACTAGGACTACCTCCAGAAGCCCTCCGCTGCGACTGACAAGACGACGCATCATAGAAACTACAGATTCTTCTACCACGGATAAACTTGAAGCCGGCCCTATCAAGTCGAGTGTAAAATCACTTGAATAAATATTTGACTCGCTTTTCCTCGGCCCAGAACAAACAGTATCAAGGCAACCCAGGAAAGTGTTCAAGGGAAGCGGTTCAAGGCTGCACACCACCATCTGCAGCATAACGTAGGCCTCATATGTGTACTGTGGCTCAATACGGCGTAGCGTGTCTGCGTATAATTCCTTCAACTCTTGCGGCATTTTATTCACTTGGTCTTCAAGGGTTACATAAGGTGTACCATCCCTGAGTCCTTTGGATAGTAGGTCAACTACAAGTCTTACCCAGATGAAGACACCTAAAGCCTTGTTGGTAACCACCTCAATGAGACGCCGCGGGCCATCCTGATGGGGGAGCGATTGGCGGTTCTCAGAGTCATTCTCAAGTCGAGCTTTCACGTAAGTCTGAATATCCTGGATAGTGTGTTCGTGAATAGCAAAGCCAGGACAGTCTCCAAAGTGGTGCCGAAAGACGTTCCAGGGTCTACTGGCAAGACATATCTTCAGTCTGATGTGGACCTCATTGGCTTTATCTGCGAGCGACTCGAGAAGCGAAGCAAGTAGCTCATTGTCCCCTTCATGCTCATCTAAGGCATCCACGAATAGACATATTTGGGCAGTAATCTCTCGTTGCTCAACGATTGCTAGTAAAGCCGTTTTCAAAGAGTCGTAATCCCATGTCGGAGTTGTAGATCTTTGCGAACGGACCAGATTTTGGAACGTGGAATTCACAAAGCGCAAAAGCTCTGGGACTTGTCGTAAAATGGACAAGAGAAGCTCCTGTAACATACCAACCAGCGATTTCTGCTTCACGGATCCTCGATCATGGAAAAAGAATGCTGCAATGGCCCATACATGTTCACGACCTGAAGCCAAGAGCTCAGACGTCCGTGCATCGTGCATTGCAAACTTCATCAAGGTCGATTTTCCCGATCCAGGCTTTCCTTGGATCCAATAGATTGAAAGGTGGCCAGTTTGTTCTGAGCTTCGCAACCAATCTGAGAAACTCACAACGTCCGGATCGAACACCCAGTGGAAAGTCTTCCTATGAGCTTCGTGGACCTCGGCAACACGAACTCTGGTAATCATGTCGTTGAGACTATTCAAGCAATCTGTCAAGTGATGTCAACATGAATATGGGGTATGGCGGGATTTCCATAGCCTTCGTACCATCTTGATCCTGCGAAGGGATAACTACGATACGCCATCAGCCTTCTGAGCCCCGTAACGCCTCAACCACGGTATTTAACGCACTATCCGTTACCCTTACCCCTTCGACCCATTGGCGCAATTGGGCACTGACACGTATGAAACCAATGTCTAACGCAGTTCCGAATTTCACCATATGACTGTGATCTTTCGGAATACTTCCAAGTTCTTCTCTTCCGTCGCCGATCTTAGCCGAGACAGGATCAACAACCTGTATGGTTGTCAGTAAGGTCTTTCTTGCTTACGATGACAGGCGGCCTTAAGGAAAATTTATATATATGTATAACATAATGGAATTAACAACCAACGACACTTGGTTTCATCATATCTGAATAAATCAGAAATAACACTGCGATTTATAGAAAGAGTAACCCAGGGTTGGATGGCCCAAGACAGCTTTTGGTGGGCCAGATTGGTTTGTCCGTCTGCTCATGACTTGCAGGACGGGATGCACTCTTGAGATCCACAACGATGATCAATGTACTAAGGAAATTGGAACTTTCCAAAGTCTTCGAGCGCTTCTAGTTTAGGACAGAGGATACAGCGAAACGATCAAAGTCTTTGGCAGCGAATACCACTCAATACAGCAGTGGCAGTATAGTGCAAGAGCGGCGCTCTAAAAACGCGCTTCGAATGCATTGGGTTGCATAGGGGAGGCTTCAGATCAACGGCGTTGCTGGAAGATTTCAAGGATTCCAGCAAGCTCGGGCTGATGAGGGCGCACTGCCATTGGCAGTACCATTGCATATTTGAAAGCCACATACAATAGTATTGAATAGTAGGAACTTCCTCGTCTCCTTCTCTTCGCGGAACGAGGCAATTGCCATATCTTTTTCCAGTAAGGTTTGACTAAATGAATCTCCAATGGAGTCAAGAGTCTCCGAATTCCGTTCCAACGCCTGCAAGAGTCGAGTATTTGGGCGTTTAGTGACGGCCACGGTAATGTTGTACGCCACCTTGGCCATAGTCGCCGACCCAGACCCACGATGGGGTGTTCCGAGAAAGCAGACGCCCAGAGTTTTAGCGGCCACGTCCTTGACTCGAGTTCCGACGTTAGTCCTCGATTGATTCAGTGCCTGGATGTTGTTAGACGCGTCAGATACAAGATGTTTTGTAAAGCGGCGCCTTTCGGAGGTAATAGTGCTCTCACATCTTTCACGACTATGCCACCCAGGCTATGAACAACAAAGATGAGGGGCACATCAACCAAACCTTCACGTGCGTTGCACACGTCTGTGAGAAGGTTTTGGGCATGCTGATGTATAGTATTTTGGGATGCCGATGATAAGAATCCATCCACATCTGCGTCGAAGCCCCATGTGAATATTCTTGAATCTGGGATCACGGTCGGTAAAAGATCCTGCGGCCAGAAAACAGATTCGCTCCCAGCTCTTCCCTCTGACCCTTTGTTTGTTTCGGTCCAAGTTTTTCGAGGGTGTCCGAAGAGGCCATGGACGAAAACAATACTATGACACGTCAACTGTGATTTCCACTGTCTTGACTAGACCCACACACTGCGCAGTTACTCCTGTGCTCTGAGGGAGCCTCGGGGGCGCGTAGACCTCGGTAAGGCCATAGCGATTGACCATGGCCGCAACCCCGCCTCAATCGCTGAAAATGTGTTGTTGCTGGCACATCTGCTGGGGGCTTCGTAAAGGTATGGCGGTGAGAGTGTGGGAATATTTATATATAAGTGCGAGGCAGTGATCACTCCAATAGACGCTCAGAGGCCAGGAGAGGGGCTGGCACCCCTATCATTGGCTGTGCGAATGGCCCCCACACATGAGTAGACTCAAAACGCCAAGCCTAACCAAAACTAAGCCGTGTGTGTCTTTTGGGTATCTGAGGTAAGTGTAATTCATTTGCAGGAAACGATACACGAGCGTTACTATAATGACCCCTCATAAAGCATCCTCAAAGTCGGCTTCCTCATCCTCATCAGAGTCTTTGTCCGTGCTTCCAGCTCTAAGAGCTTCAGAACCGCCAATGCCAGCAGTCTCCAGAGTCTCTTTTCCTCGAGTCTCGAATTTGACTTTCTTCGCCACGGGGCCGTCGTCATCGGCCGTAAGTCCAGTGTCAGCAGGAGTGGCTGCACTGCTTCCCGATTCACTTGCTTTTAATCGTCCGTTGCCGTTGCCATTGACTTGGCGATTGTGTGGAGTAGATGTCGAGCTCGAGGGAGTGCCGGCACCAGACCCTTCTATCCCAACATCTTCGAAGTCCTCCTCATCGTCATCACCAGACGACTCGTCAGCTTCTCGCTCTTCCTTTGCTTCCTGTTCCTTCTCCTTGGCCAGCTGTGCATAATATGCCGTCAACTCGTCGTTCAGAGCAATGTTGTCCTTCTTTGCCTCTTCTTCATCTTTCGAGAACAAGGTACCATTAACCTGATGATCACTCTCTTTTCCAGCCGTCACAAGTGCTTCTCCGGTGACCGTTGACCTGATGTGCCAGTCGGGTAGAGCATTCTGCCTGGCAAGCTTTGCCTTGCGCTCAGCTTCGGCGGCCAATTCCTCAGCAGTCGCATCTGAGGTCGCTGTTACCGAGACTTTGAGGGGTTCGAGAGTAATTTGTGTCATTCCTTTCACAGCAGTCGGAGGACCATTTGGCCCACCAATTGGAACAGTGGCCCTCGGACCTGGATTGTAAGTATCATCTCTTGGTACAGGCACGCGATTGTCATAGGCCCTTTGGAAGTCATTGCCTGGGATGTCTTCCGCATCAACCCGTTGCAACAGTCTGAGTAGCTCTCCCAGTTGACTCATAAGTCTGCTTTGCTTCTGATGCCCTGTCGAAGCTCCAGCTTCTGCTTCCTTCATGTGCAGAACAGCACCGCATCGATGACACTCGAATCCCTGGGGTCCCACTTTGTCTAGAACTTCGAGCTCTGTCCACTCGGCTTTGCAAGTTTTGCATTCATAATCCTTCTTTTCTTCGCTCGGCGTGTACATCTTTTTAACAGACTCAGTCAGATGGAAAACTCGGTATTTGATAGCATCGATAGCCGCATGGTAGTCAACGTAGTAGTAGTCCTTGTTCACAGGCCTCTGCTGGCCTTCACGAATTTCTGGGCGAGCGTGGCTACGTCAATGCTCATCAGCGGAGGTCTCAACACATCTTGTATTGCACCCTGCAATCACTCACACTGACAACATTCTGTCGTCTCTCAACTTTCCACAGAGCTTCCGCAGGTCTTTTTGTTGCATGCCCAGCAGATAGGCTAGATCCTCATTCACGACCGCTGAATGAATCATCAAGGCATCGATCACTAGGACATGCTTTGTCTCATAGAACCCTCGCGCAACAGTACGAATAAGGGTCTTTGCAAGATCCATGGCTGTAGTGCGAACTTTCGCGAAATTCCTACAGCGAAGATGGTGCGGCCTCTGTTCTGCAGGCAGAACAGTCACTGATTCAAGCCCTAACGATGTGGTACTAAGGTGACAATCATAGCCAAGGTAGCTCGTTCTATGGAGTCGACAAGACTTTAAGGCCGAACGAGGACCACTGATAGACCTCGTTCAATCCTCTGCAGTGAAGAAACGGTACAACATCTTGATAAGGTGTTGGACGAAGAAGAAAGAAATGTGACTGTGTTCAGAAGTGACTAAGTACTTCACCTTGGATCCTTAGCGCGCAATGCGGAGATAGCGGGCTTGATGAGTACGAGTACAAGCCCAGAGTTGGACCACAGACTTTGTGCATTCGCAGAGGCCTCAATACGAAGCTTTGTCAGGGAAGAATCAGCTCATGATTTCATCTAGTTCAATATGGACAGCGAAGTTTCAATTTCTGGTGCGACTATCGAGTCGCGGAGTTCACTGTCACCGTCTTCCAAAGCTCAAGACCAGCACCCTTCAGGCCATCGGCGCCAAAACGGCGAAAAGCCTACACACCACGGTCGCGGTAGAGGCAATTCAAGAGGGAGAGGTGGACGTGGTAACCATGCAGGTCGTAAAGGGAACAAAGAAGTCGGCCGTGCGGAATGGAGGTATGCAAGATCTGCATTTCCTTCAGATCCATTGGGCTAATTAACGAAGTCGAAATTCAGTTGACAAGCGCGCAAGAAATATAGAGAACCAGGCGAAGCGGCAAAAACTGAATGGGGAAGAGAAAAACCTGCCTGTCTACGCTACCCAATTTTCCAAGGAGGAAATTGAAGCACAAGAAAAGAAGCCTAAGAGGAAAGTGGCAGTCATGATTGGGTACTCTGGTAGTGGTTACAAGGGGATGCAGCTAAATCATCATGAGAAAACAATTGAAGGAGATCTATTCAGTGCTTTTGTGGCCGCTGGAGCAATCTCAAAAGCCAACGCAGACGACCCTAAGAAGTCGTCACTAATCAGATGTGCGCGCACTGATAAAGGGGTCCACGCTGCTGGCAATCTGATATCCTTGAAGCTCATTGTGGAAGACTCAGATATTGTTTCCAAGATCAACAAGCATCTGAGTCCCCAGATACGGGTATGGGGCATCGATAGGACGAATGGTAGCTTCAGTGCGTACCAATTTTGCGATTCTAGGATATACGAGTATCTAATACCAACACATTGCTTCCTCCCGCCGCATCCTAAAAGCTTTCTTGGGAAGAAAATAGTCGAACTTGCAGAGGAGGCTGATGATTTAGATGGCTATCTTACCCGCCAAAAAGAGGTCGCTAATTTGTGGACTGAGATAGAGGAGAAACATATGCAGCCCTTCATCGATGAACTTGATCCGGCTGTACGAGACCTAGTACTGAGAGCCTTCTATGAGCATGACGTCGACACAGTTGACCAGACTTCGACAGGAGTTAGCGAAGGGCAAGCTGACTCTGCAGACATAATTTCTGCCAAGATTTCTTCGGAAAATGAATTGCAGAATCCCATAGATATTACACAGCCACCTGAGCAAGCAGATCCAGAAGGTTCATCTATTGACCGAGCGACGACCAAGGAATTCACGCCCCTCGAAATTGCCATTCGCTTGCTCAAGACTGCCCAGATCAAAGCCAAGAAAGCTTACCGTATCCATCCCGACCGTCTCGCTCGAGTCAGGTCCTCTCTCTCCCGCTTCGTCGGCTCACATAAATTTCACAATTACACCATCGAGAAGACGTTCCGAGACCCGTCAGCAACTCGTGTAATGCAAAGCTTCAAAGTGAGAGAGAAGCCAATAATTATAAACGATACTGAATGGCTTTCTCTGAAAGTCCACGGGCAGAGCTTCATGATGCATCAAATTCGCAAAATGGTCTCCATGGTCGCACTAGTCGTGCGCTGTGGCTGCCACGAGGGTCGTTTACAAGATAGCTACATGGCGGATAAATTCATAATACCAAAAGCGCCTTCTCTAGGCTTGCTGCTCGAACGTCCCGTCTTCGACGTGTACAATGAGAAACTCGAGCAATTCGGTCGAGAGCGAATTGACTTTTCACGGCATGAGAAGGATATGGAGGAGTTCAAGCAGAGAGAGATCTACGAGAGGATCTTCAGAGAAGAAGAGAGGGATAATACTTTCCATAGCTTCTTCACTGGTTTGGACAATACCAGATCCAGTCAATTGTTTTATCTATCCAGTCTGGGGTTTGAAGGTACGAAGAAGAAGATGACAAGGGACTCAATCCTCAAAGACAAAATCGAGGAAGATGAGTCTGGAAACGAACAGGAACAAGCTGAAGAAGGTTGAAGGAGGGCGGCAAGGAATTGAGCAAGGAAGATCGTCGAGTGCAAAGGTGGTCAGAGAGCATCTTCCAAAGCTGACAATGCAACAGGCTGCACAGAACAGGCTTTGACGAAAGTCACAGTGCGTCAAAGCTGCTAGTAGTTGGCAAATCCTTAATGTTATACTGTCCGAGAGAGCTCGAGATATAGACCTCAACGCCATCTACCACATTGCGATACCTTCACTGCCAACAGGCTAGTAGTGGTAACCAACATTGTAAGCGCTTACTTGCGCTTAATACAATGGAAGGCAAATTGTAGCTAGATAAATCAAATCATCTCTGCCTTCGTTGTCCTCATGGATTTTAATCTGGCGCGCTCGCTCAAAAATATTGACACCTCCCATATTGCATTACGCGAACAAAGCTCCCTCTCATTCGCTTTGTCTGATTATGTGCCTCGATTCGAACAACTACGACACTCACTCTAGGTATATTTTCTCAGATGCTATTCTAATAAGTATCATCACTCTCATCGTTCAACTCTATCGAGCCCATTAGCTGGGGGTCAGGTAAGGTGGAACTAAAGATCTGCGAAGCGCATTCCAAGAAAGTCTCGACAGAGGCAGCGTCACGTTACCCGGACGCAGTTTTAAGCCTCACTGTAAACGAGAAAATGGGTAGCGTGCTCGTAGGTAGTTACGATGACAGGGCAAAGAGCAGTCCGAATCGGACGTCAGTGGAGATTCCATACATTGTATATTTGTATCGATGATTGGGGAATTCCACTACAGACCCTGAGGTAGGCCGATCTTGCGAAAAAGAATCAAGTTAACGCCAATCCTTGCACGTACTAAAGACGCCACCATTGGCATCTTTAACCCTGAGAGCTTGCCAGCCCAGCATGAGTAAAGCGTTGGCTGTTCCACCCGTGTCCCAATGAGAAAATAACTCCTCCATCAGGTCTATTCGTTCCATGCGCCTAGTCGATGCCGCTCGCTTCAAGATGCATTCCATGCATGCATAATCCTGGCTTTTTATAGTCGTAACCGGCGCCGTAGTTTTGCCTATTCCGTCATGTCTGTCATTCAATCGTCCTCGCTGCCCACCAGGGGGTTTGTGTCATTACTAAGGTGCTTATGGAGAAGTGAGTATATCGGAATCTGAATCCGTGGGCATATCATCAGATGCGTTGTTCCACATATCTACAAATACGTTAGCGAGTTTTGTAGGGGCGAGCAAGGCGTAAAATGGGCATACCTGATGCTGCCTCGTCCACGTCCTCAACAGTCAAAGCCTGAAGGCTTCCTAGAACACCTGCGATGATGTTAGGTGCTTCAACGCCAGGGAATGGTGACCTTCGTCACTTACTTTCCGTTTCGGCTATGAAGGCTTTGTTGCGCTCTGACTCTTCAGAAGCATAATAAGTCTTGCAGCAATGCTCGATGACCTCCACGACCTGCTCCACAGATCTGGAATCAATCGTTTTTTGCAATTGAACGAGATTGGTGCATCTGCGCACGCATGCCACTTGGAGTTTTCTTCCAGCCTCTTCAATCATGTCGGCATATTCTTCGTCATCCATGTCTGTTGTGTCATGACGAAATACAAGGACTTTCAGAAGATCATAAGTAGCCCGGCGGATAGGTTCCTCCCAATATAAGAGCAGCGCTGGTGCCCATTGTGGTACAGTACCGAGAACACAACGGTTGAAGAAGCCCCTTGGAATGGTTGAATGGTAGCTTGTGATTTTCCGAGCTTGTATGAAAAAGTCAAGGTGCTCTCGTCCCCCGCTGTATCCTATTGTATCGACCTCCGTGGCAATGTTCTCAATCATTCGCTTTGCACTGCTTTCATGAGGAGTACACTCAAGGAACGCGATGGCAGATATCAACCATGGTCCGGCGACGCATGCAGGATCGACGTTGATTCCGCTCTGAATAGTCTTTTGCACAGAGTCGAGAGCCTTGAGCTCGTCCTCCGCAAGGGTTAGATATTGAACAATCTTCGCAATCGCTTGTGGATTGCTACCCGTATTCAATGCCGTGTCCAAAAATGTCCACATTCTTTTTGAGCGCGGAACGCCATTACCGGTCCCGTGCATCATACGCTCATCTTCAGTCTTTGTCATCGCTACTCCGCTGATGTTCATACGTCGTTCGTGGTTTCTCCGAACGGGGTCCGCTTTGAAGTTAATCCTGGAGAGCAAGACGGCCAGAAGCTCGATGAGCTTGTTCATTGGGTACTTCCGTTGTTTCTCCAGACAGCGACGGTAATTGATATGATGCTGTTGCTGAACCCAGTAATCTTTGGAGGACTGGACAGTCAGGATCTCGAGACAATAGGTGAGGAAACCGAATTGCATAAGCTGATAAGCCTCATGCATCCCAAGATTGGCCATGCCTACGAGCAGACCAAAAAAGTCATCCCAGCCACGGTGGTACATCCATAATGACGGCAAAAGCTCTTCCATGCCCGCAAGGATGGATGTAAAGCTAGAATCCTGCATCAGCGGCTTATTGGAAGCTTGGTAATCGATGTTGTCAACCACTTGAAATCCATAGAGCTGCGGTTCGGTCTTTCGAAGATACTGGAGTGCCATGAGGATCATGTTGCTAAATTCCTTTCGAACTGAGGGGGTGGGAACACGCAGCAAAAGATTTCGCAGAGCATATTTGTGGCCAGCCACCCACTGAAGAGCAAGGTGGCAACAGGTCGAACAAGTTCCGATTACTTTTTGTATTGGACCCAGCATTTTTGCAAAGTTGGGACACTCTTTAGACCTGGCTAGGATGCGCTCGAGGTAATCCAAAGAAAGCCAAATGGCTTCTTTCTCGGTCTTATGGTCTAGAGTGCAAGCGCCATTGTTCTCAATGCGAAGGTGCTCGAGAACTTCTCTAGAGAAAGTCGCATGTGCAGGGTCGAACATGCAATATGTCCGAAGCCAGGCTGCATTGTTTGCATTTATCTGACTTTGGATCTCGTTAGGTACTGCGCATTTGGCTTGGAAATCCCAGGATGATGGATGGCGGTTCTCGTAGCCGTCCCTCGTGGCGTCTATCCGCTCGTAAAACAACATGTACGCGCTGTACGTTTTGTAGTATCGATTTGCGTAAGGCCCAATTTCATGAAGACCGCCAAAGCTTTGATCTGGAATGTTACCAGAGTCAAACTTCGAAACATCCATGTCATTGAACTCGACCCATGAGTGGACGTTCGTATTCTGGGAGCGCTCTTTGATGTACGAATAATAATGACCGGATTCAGCGGTACCAGAATGCACTAGGACACCAACTAATTCGTACATGTCGGGCTTGGGGGGCTGCTCTGGATCCGAGAGATAGTCCACGTGATATGGAGCCATATCTATCTCGAATGGGAACTCGAATCTTTCATTGATCTTGCTGCGGACTCCACTCATAACGTCATAGTCGAATCTTTTGAGGTGAAAAATCAGATTGTCGGGAAGATCTTTGAAACAAGCTCTAGTCACGGTCAGCGGTGGCTCTACCGCTAGGGAGAAATAACATACCTCTTGACAGCATCTACGTATGAATTACAGGCGGTACACGAGTATTTATTGTCTATGAACTTGTCAGCAAACAGACCATCGACATCTGAAGAGGAGACTCGAAGTACCTCCCTCCATAACCTCCCCTTCAACATAAGCATTCAGACTATCAGCCAAGGTAGGCTTGCCTAGGATGTCGCATTGTATAGCGGAAAAGGACTCGAGCCGCTCTGATATGTGGGGACATTCCTTGGACTTGATCTGCTGGACGATCTGGCCGCCGTAGAACGCTCTGAAAGTCTTCTTGTCCGCACGTGATAGCATCTGGCTTTCCCATCTATCGAATAGCAAGTTGTAAAATTCGTCGACATCCATTTGTACAGTAACGTCAATCACACTGCTGTCATACGTAACAATAGAATCCGCGATGCCTTGAGAGTCGACAGCCTTGAGCATGGTCTCTTGCATGTAGCCGAACAGATTTTGTGTTTCATGTAGTAGCCTCTGAGAATTTGACGAGTCTGCGACCTTGGCTCCTAGCATGAAGTCGCGGAATCGGACATTCATGAAAAGTTGTGTGAATAAGGAATTCATGTAGCAAGTGTTGGATAAGTTGCGAATGCCAGGATATCCCGTGGGAGATCGAAGCATCTTGGTGCGTTCGAAATTGAAGTTTGTCTCAAAATTGTAGTCGTCTCCAGGCTGAGCTATACCCCACGTCCAGGCTTGCGCCTCCTCGGCATCGGGTAGCAGATCTTTGACGAGCATCAACAGGCGTTGATAACCATCCTTACCGTGAGTGACAAGCAGAATGACAGAATACAGGACTTCTCTTGCACTGGTGTGAAGGTTTGGGATCGGCAGTTCACTGGAAGGTCTGTCGTCTATATCTGCCATGCTAGGGAAAAGATGTGCATGGAACAATTTTTCCAAGAAGTCGTCCCTTAAACAATCAATCTTTCTCAGTCTTTTTCACGAGAGTGGATTCATGAAAGATCACATACCGTATTTCTATGGGTATCCCCAGGTCTGCTGCTGTTTGGAGACAGCACTTTAAAAGACTTGCAAGCCCATAGACCACCCAATCCAGCGTATCACGACCGACAAACTATGCCTGTAATTAGCACCACAAAACCTTCCACACATATTCGTACTGACCTCGCAATGGACATGCTGGAGAAGTAAGTCGCTCCATGCCGAGATGTATCTCCGAAGGTTAAGACTCTCATAATGGGGCCGGTCCATTTGGCGGAAAATCATAATCGCTACTTCAAAGAATTGCTGCTGGTTATGTTGAGATTGGAGGCAGAGTGGAATGATTGGTTCGAGGCTATTCCACAAGCACTGCAGGAATTCTTGTGCTGCTCTAGATGGAGTCCTGATCGATTTGTTAGCATGTGCGTGGTGAAGCGGCGCTTGCGCTTTTGCCAAACCCACATAAGTGACGTGTCATAGATACGTTTTATCCAGACGGCAGCCTGAGAACGTATGTGAACATTCGATTCGTCCAGAAGGAGCCGTTGCAGCAACACAGACGATAAGAGTTCCTGCTTGAAATGATCCCAAAGAGTACTTGAAATTATCGACATCCTTAGTAAAGCTGCGAAAGCAAGGCAGACCAATGCCTCGGCTTCAGGGTGATTTCCAGCCCCGAGAGCGTCCATTATGAGGGAACTCAAACGGTTGATGAGCGCAATGGGGTGTGAGAACAACGACTCCGTATCACCGACAGACGTCAAGTCTACGGAAACAAGAAAATTAGCAATACCGCTGTGACCTATGGTGGAGAGGCTCGCACCTTTGAGGAATGACATGACACATTCTATCATCGCGTTTGCAACCAACATGTCAACCTCGGCTTCGCATACAATGTTGAAGCTCATGGTTGATATGGCTGTCGTTAATGATCGAATACAACGGCGCATGAACAATTCTGTTGCGGGGAACTATGAAAATCAGCGTGTTGGTCCACAGGTCAATTAATGAGCTGAGTCCCTACCCTTGACTTTTCTTGCTTCAAGCAATAGTTGAAGGCGTGAAGAGAATAGAGGACCTTGAAGGGGGATGCTGGAGGGAAGATTTGCTCGAGAGGTGTGTCCTCGGAGCACACCAAAGTCGTGATACTGGCGTGTGGGGGAAAAGTAATAAGAAATTCCAAGACCTATATATTGTTAGACGGGAGCGAGGACCAAGAGTTTTGACCCAACTCACCTCTTTTCCCAGCGAATCTTCCATAGCCAGCAAGTGGTAGAGCTCGGAGAAATGTGCCATTATGACAAGTTCGACGGGCCGCAAGCCAGATGAAAGAGCCAGATCCGATATTGATTCAGAATTTGGTGCTTTTTTGACTATCAATAAACCCTTGTGTCCAAGCTTCCACTCCCGCAAGGTCATATCGGAGAACTTGGGCAGATCTATGATGCCACCTCCTGATATGAGTGTTGTTTGGGGAAATCCAGTAAGTGTGTTCATACGACGCTGAAAGTCTCCAAGAGTCTCGGCGTCATTAGCCTCCAAGGTTCGAATATCATTGGTCAAGTCGCTACCAAATACCTGATACCGAACTTGAATCGTTTCGCCTTTGAGCTCTCGAGACGCATTTAAGAGATGCGATGGAGGCTGAGGCCTAGGGCTGAGCCTCGTACGAGATCGCACACCACGTACGAATTCTTTCAGGATCATCAGAGATCTGGAGAATGACAGCTTCTCTGCTTGGATATCATCATCCGAGGCTACATGGATCATGGGTTCATCTTCTCCACTGGAGGTACCATCGCTGAAGGCTTTCAGCTTCTGAGCGGCCGATGCAAGCTGGCGTATGCATCTTTCCACGACTTCAGTGTGCATAAGTTCGTTGGTTGCACTCGTACGATGCTGAACTTCCGGGGAGTCAAGGTACAAGTTAACAAGCATATTGATAGCTCTTTGCTCTATTGTGCCAGGAGGTGCCCTCAGTGCGAGCTGCCAAACTATCTCCGTTACGGGGGACTCTTGCTTGGCATCGTTTTTTGGCCGCGTTCGCGAATGGTAGTGTATACTGTCTTGCACGAAATGAAAGCATCCAGCGCAATAGAAGCGTGGCTGAAGACTTGGTAGGAGTTCCTGTAGACAGCGATCGATAAACACGTTTTTGCTGAAACTACTCCGCACAGCTCGGATGAGGCACGACCAGCCAACGTGTCGTGCATAATCGTTAAGAGACTCCGACCCTACAGAGAAATTCCACAACTGCAACCCAATGTCCGCAGTGATAGTGTGTGGAACGTGAGTGATAATGGTCTGCAGTAAAACAAAGCGGATGTTTAGGCGCTCGTCATGCAGCGGCGACAGAGCTAGAGATCGCTCCGCTTCTACCATACGAGCCAGCTCTCCAACAGCTAATGAGGTAAGATTTGAAGCCTCGCATAACGACACGATCTCATTTTCAGGGTTTCGAAGAAGTAGAGAGTTGATGACTGAAATGCTACCAGTCGCAAAGTCAGTCCTGTCGGATATGTCTTTAAGGCATTCTTCATATATAATCCGTCTATCCGCGTCGTTGGGGCCAAAGTCCAGCAAGGCTCGAAGCTGTGAGTCTGCAAATTGGTGAAGTTCTCGCTTTCTTGAAGTGTCCAGGGAACCTTCAACGGCAGATTGGCGTATCAGTCGTATACATACATGGAACGGGGGCATGTCCATGCTATGTAAGCCTATCTCTTTGCATTTTCTGCGAAGCCAGTCGAACAACCCAGAGCTGAATCTCACCATACTGCCGTCAAATTCCTGAAGTGGGATTTCGTTGAGCTTTGCAGCTAAGTAGATCAGGGCAGGATAAGGAGTGATGTTGAACATGCCAGTAAGCATTGTGAGCACAGCGTTGACGAAACGAGAATCTTGACTAGTCATGACAGCCCTCCAGATGACGTCCGTTTCTTCATCAGTATACCTTTCTGTGATGGCAAGGAATCCGATGATATTACCGCATCTGCTGACGAGCTGTGGATGAGATTCAACTCCAACGAAATAATCGACAAGCTTGTTATGTAGCATGAAATTGGAGATGTACTGTGTGAATGGATCGTCTTTTGGCACTCGACTGTCCTTGACGTGTTCCGAGTACACGTTAACCAAGATATGCTGCATGGTGTCAACGCCCTGTACTCTGATTTCCATGCGCCCTTCAAAGATGCACTTCTTCAGGATTTCGAGTTTCCAAGCAAGCTCTACAATGGAAGGACCGTCATCAAACCCTATATTGTCATCTGGGGTAAATTGATCATTCAGTATTCTTCGTGTCAGCTGCTCATCCGTATGAGAAGTGAGCCGAAGAAGTTCCGAGAGGTGCGACAGGAGTCCTTGACTGTTCTCGATGGATAGAGCAGGCACTTGCTTAGTGATGAAGGTCTTTAATTTGCTGTCAAAGACAAGGAACAACTTATAGATCTGTGATGGCATATCTGGTAGTGACTGAGGCATCGCTTGGTCCTCATTGGCGACTAAATAGCGATGATGCTCCATGAACTTTTTGGCAAGATTCAAATGAATCCACACCTTTGATATTAGAGCTGGCAGCGTTTGGCAAAGCTCGAGAAGGTTTTCGGAGATTTCAATCATCAATTCGAGGCCGTTTGAGGGTGGCAGCACAAACTTGTTTATGATCGTGGCGACCGTTACATGTGCGTCGTACCTAGACGCGTCGACAAGCGACTTCCAGAACGGAAGCCAATGTCCCATGAATCCTAGCAGAACACAGAGGTAGCGATCAGATATTAGATCTGGGACACCTCCTGAATCTTTCTCATACTCAATGAGCGTTGACCGGTCGATTCGGACCATTCGCAAAGTTAGACCTGCAAATGCAACCAAAAGGTCTTGTAGAGAGCTTTGCCGGCCCGCGGCTCCATCGCCGATCAGGTCTACTGGTTTAACGTTTCCAAATCTATTATTGCTTGTTCGACTTTGTCAGCATAGCCAATAGAGGGCAAGGAGACCTGACATACCCTCGCCGTACCAAGGCTTCCGCCAGCAATGGAAAGTTCTCCCAGAATTCTCGCTCCTCTAGAAATAGCTCCCACCACTGCTCAGCTAGGTGCTCGGTATTCTGGAGATACACTTCGATCCATTCAGCCAATTCGGCCAGTATCTTCATCTCTGCGAGATTGTCGTCTAGTATATTAGCAGTTTTCATATCATGGATGACCGAGGAACTCACCCTTCTCAAGAACCCCAGCAACTAAGGTAAGAGTTTTCCGGGGCCTTCCACTCGTAAAATATGGGAAGGTTGCGAGAAGAGCCTGTTGAATTTGTCTGGCGTCTACAAGTCCTCTCTGCCGTGCTAATGGTTGCCATCTCGTTTCGACAGGGTCGTCATTCATATCCTCGATTTCGGCGACTTCAATTTCTGGGCTACGCTGAGGGGTGGATCCGACAGAGATGACATTAGGTGAGGAGGTGTCCATCTTAGACGAGGGTTCTTCGAGGCTCATAGGATAATCCTCACCTCCAGCTCCAGCTCCACCTCGCAGAGACGTTGTAGTTTCGGGTTGACCGTTCATTTGAAGAGGTGAGGAATTTTTAGCCGATGCTCGAACATTGATTGTCACCTTGCTTGGGGTAAGGCTCATAGGTGGATATATGCTGGCTGCTTCTAGGGCTTGAGCTGGTGTCTGGTTGTGTGGGGGCGTTGATAGGATATGAGCAGGTCGGGGTTCGGTGGGAGCTGTTCGTAGTCTGTCGGCAGACATGCTTCTGTAGGTGCTGTCTCCGCTGTCCAAGCGTGGGCGTTTCCTCGTAGCGGAAGAGTCGGCGTCTTCCATGAGATCTCTGTGTGGCCTTGTAGGTCCTGCGGACGTTGCACGAGTTGGTGTGAGGGACGAACGTGTTAAGATTGAGTCCATGACATTGTGCTTCGCCAAGTGTCCTGGCCCAAAATGGCGACCAAGAAGCTAAGGCTACAGTAAAAGGTCGAGCTTAATGAATGGAGCAAGTGAAGGCAAGAAGAAGGGATCGAAAATTACAATTAAGTAAAGGTGTTGGGGGGAAAGTAGCAAGGTATCTGATTTGTGAGTACTGAGGTGCGATGTTAAGCTCGGAGCTTTGTGAGGGAGTGACAGACAATTGAAGATCGACAAGGCAGAGCTTCGGTACCTAGGCAAACGCGCTAGTAAAGGTGGGGCAAAATAGGGCTACGAAGACTGACCTTATCACAGGTGGAATACGCAAAGCCGCGTAAAGTTGTTCTTTTATTACATAGAGGACCACATGAATTCTATGAAATTGCAAAAAACTTGAACTGTTCTAATGATACCGGCTCAATCAATGGAACGCGTAGGTATGACGTCATCTTCATCGCAAGAAACATTCGAGCGCAAAGAAAGTCGCGCCTATTCTAGCCAATCACATCGTCCGAGTCGAGGGGACCGATTTTATCGCGAGATCGTGGGAGACTGGTAAGTTGTAACCTTCCGAGCCTTCCACAATCGTTGTGCCCAAAATTAAGCTATGAGCAAGAGCACATCGATGACAACGTCAAGAAGGCCCAAGATAGTATATAATCTGGATTCTCCGTACGCAGAAGCAAGATGGTGCGCCCAATCCGTCGAACTCGTCAAACCAGGATACTGATATAAGGCCAGGCCTACAATACCAGTCGACGTACAGGAAAGGATACTGGATCTCCTATGCGCGTATGTAGATTAGCGCTTTCCTCATCCGAGCTTGGAATGCAGATCTTTGAGGCTGATGGACTGATCTCGTGCTCCTGTAGTCTACTAGCTCCAATTGGAAAGCACAGGTCCCAGAATATAATCCCATCCAAGGGCAAGAGGAAGCGTAGAAGAACAGCGAATCGAGCTAGTACCAGCCAGGAGGTAGAGTCCTGTGCACATCGAGACACGAATCAATCACCGCAGACCTTGGTGGATCTTCAGAATCATCTCACAGTCGGATTTAATGCGACGACGAGGTTTTTAGAGGCTTCCTCGCAGCGTTCAGCATCAAATAGAGGAGCTGGTCAAATATTAAGCTCAAATCTGGTCGCACGAATGTCCCTAGCTGCTGTCTTTGTTCCTCGTACCGATCAGCCGGCCATTTTGCATGCGCACCTTCCTCTACTCACAAAAGTCGCATCGCTGGCTTCACCGTCTGTTCCGTCCATTCGCCTTGTGACACTCCCAAAAGGAGCCGAGGAGCGTCTGGGAAAAGCACTATCAATTCCACGAGTAGGATTGATTGGTCTTTTAGATGGCTCATCAGAAGCGAGTTCCATTGTTGAAGTCGTTAGGCGGCAGGTTCCCGATGTTGAAGTCCCTTGGCTGGTGGAGGCAGCTTTTGGGGCGTACCTTCCTGTCAAGATTAATTCAATTCAAACTACTGCCCCAATTGAGACGAAAAGTAACGATCAAAACCACAGAGCCGAGGAGGAGGTCGAAGTTTGACTGATGCTCCTAAATTGCAAGCAGTGGTCTTAGTCAACGACCTGAGTCAAATCTGTGTTGGAAACCAGGGCGTATGAACTGAGCTAGGTCCTTCCAGCCGGCACGAACGTCTACGACCTCGTTTTATGAGAGTAGGCCGAGGGCTCAAGATTTTCGACCAGTAATGCGAGGTCAATAAGAGGTTGGGCTGTCAAAGGGCGATAAGCATACACCCAAAAACACAGGGTGTAAAGGGCCTCTTACTAGTTGAACGGGCGTAGTGTTCGTTCAATAAATCAGCTCGAGCCTCTGCGGTGTCGACGAATGGTAGATTTTCAAACCATGCCCAGACTCTCCCAAATCCACGTTCATCAAGTTCACCTTCCCATGAACGTCACAAACCCCCCTGAATTGAAAAGGAGGATAGAATCAGAACCAGCACACTAACAATGGACCATACAAACGGTATCCACGTAGACATCTTGAACCCTCCAGAATTATAGACTGCTCCCAACCTGCCATCTCATCAGCACTCTCTTCTCCCCTCCCTTCTCACAAAATCCAAAGCCCCAGCAAAACTCACATCAAACCAACCACACTCCCCGCCAGCACCGCCTCGATCCCCGCAACAAGCCCATACACTATCGGAACCATCCACAGCACCCTCAACTTCTTCACCTTAGCCCCACCATCCTCTTTCTCCCTGGTAGCCTCATTCCGCTTCCCCTTGGCCTTCGCAGGCTTCAATCCATTCCGGCCTCCCCACCACACCATAGCCACTGCATAGAAACCCACTGCTAGATGTGCGGCTTCGTATATGATGATTGTCCAGAAGAGGGTGAAGCGCCATATGTCGCGTTCGTGGTAGAGATAGGCAGGCTTGACGACGTTGTCGGGGCCGATGAGCCAGTAGAGGGATGGGAAGGGCGGGGTGGAGTAGCCTGGGGGGACTTGAGTGGTGGTGTTTGAAGAGGCCATTTTGGG